>JAUZNK010004416.1:0-10442 GCA_035046665.1 Euphysa ruthae | reverse complement strand
ATGTATATATATACATATATATATATATATTATTATTATTATAAATTTTTTAAACTTAGTTTTTATTTTTTCATAATAAATTAGTTAGATTTAATTTAATTTTTATTATCTACTTATTACAAATTCTTAAAAAAACTTAGTATCGTTTTCATACCATTGATTACTTTTTATGTTGGCATCTCTTAATTAAAAAATCATTGTGTGTGGTCCAAAACATTATTTAAAATTTTTGGATTTTGTTTTGAAGAGGATATTCCTCCGTAAATTTTTTTGTATACCAGGCAGTGATTATCTAACAGGCATAGGATTTTGGTAGTGACAGTCACAAACGTGGGTTTGGGAACTCTTTTGTTCTATAAGTGACATTAGAAAGTCGCTATTGTGGGCACCCCTATGAATTATTTTTTAGAAGTGACCCAAGATTCTTTGAAAGAAGGAAATTTAAGGTGGCTCATATAGCAAAAAACTTAATTTTATTCTAAAATTTCAAAAGGTACGGCTTTTTTAATCCTTGTCTACCTCGCCACCTGTAAAGTCTTAAAAAAAAAAAAAAAAAAAAAAAAACCTGAAAGTTGATATATACATATGCATTTTTATATTGTTAGGTATGTCTAAATATGCATAGCAACGCATCTATTAACCACAAACTATTCTCCTAAAATACATAGTTTTTTTTAGGGAGTTTTTTACTTGTTCTGTGTTTTTTAGATTGTTTCTTATCTCAATACCATATTTAATCTCAGTCTATTTTAGTTTTCTTGATTGTTAAAGAAATTATTTTATAATAATAATGTTACATGTTTCAGTTTATCTCATTTCGATTTTACTACCTTTGCTTAACGTGATGTCAGGAAGAGCAAAACTGTTTCTTATTGCAAATATAACTTTTTGTATTTGAAGGTGTCACTTCTTTTATTCAGCTTTTAATGACTCTCTCTAGTATACGATCAATTAGTCATATTTTTGTTGTTTATTGAACATATTTTGTATTCATATGTATATATTTAGCAAATAAATTATTACTTACTTTTATATCTTCATTACATTTTATTGCGCAAATTACATTTCCAAAAATCCTGCGATTATTTTGAAAGCTAACAGACAGATGGTGAAGTGACCAGCTTCTGAAAAAATGCACACATGGTAAAACCCAATATTTCAACGAGACCTACAAACAAATGTTTTTGTGAGTCGTATTACAATGAAAATGGGGGTAAATTCTGCATTGCTGCAGTTCAAAGATGCAGCAAATGGTGTTTTGAGATTTTTCTAGGATTTCGGGATCAATAGTGGAGTAAGCACAGTGCTTGGTTCTAGCTCGAAATACTAGTCCAGTGCAAGATAGGCAGAGCGAAAGAGCGCGGTGGTGTGGAAAACAAGACAAAAAAAAATCAGAGCCAAAAAAATGAATAACTATGACTGAAGATTAAAATGAAAAAGAATCTTATACTGCTGGTGCATATTAGACTTTATTTGACTGTTTTTATTTGATTTAGTTGGTGAGTGTTCACTTTTTGCTTGTTTTTTCATTTTACACTTTTTTAACTTTTGCGAAACTCTGAAACGCAATATTTTCAAAACACCGAAGGAAATCCATTCAGGCCGCAGTTCTAGCCGTTAAAACCACAACTTATTGGATCTGATGTTCAATTACTTTCACTGAAATTTTAAATTGAAAATTATTTTTTCTGCTATTTAAAATAAAGATTGTATCTAAATACCTTTTTGCCAATATTGATAGTGATAGTTGTTATATTTAACGTGGGGAACCAACCTATTGCCGAGACAATATTTCCAGATGGGCCCACGTGGCGAGTCTTGGAGTTCTTAGAATTCAAGAAAAATAGGGATCATATGATATGAGCTATAAAAAAAAATACACTCTTCAAGGTTACATAGCTGAAAAATATAAAAGTTCTTTTAACAATGCATGTTTATCTCCATGAAAATTTTTATTACGATAAGTTGATCGCTAATCAATGTTAACTTCAAGAAACATTGTTTATAGTGGTATACCTAAAAAAAGAAATACTTTTGTTTCTGAATTATAACAGGCCATTGTATTGTTAATTTTTTGTTTAAAGCAGCACAAAATAGAAACCCTGAAAATTTTGCCTTGATTACCCAATGATAACTAAATTATGGTGGAAAAGTGTTCTCACTAAAAAATTAAATATCTCAGAAATTACTTAAGAAACTTCAACTATTTTTATGTACTACATAAAAATAAAATTTTTAGAAATATTTTTTCAAAAGATTTATGACTTTTATTCAAAAGTTAAGAAATTAAGTGAAATGGTAAACCTTCATTCTTTTCGGATTAATTTTAGATTTTTTACCTTGATTACTCCTAAAATAAATTTTCAATCTCAAAAAAGCTATAATAAAACATTTCTACATGTACTATAAATATACTCTGAAAATTTTATCCTATTAACTTTTATCAAAATAGAGATATCATATTTTTTTATTGACACAAATTATGCAAAATAATTAAACAGAGAAAAACACATTTAAAGGTACAACTGTAAGATAAGCATAAAAACTATCACTTAAAAGCCTCCAGCAACATAGGGGTCAACTTTTTCTGTTTCTTTCTATTCATCTAAGTATCTCATTTTTAGTGTTCTAAGTCGATTGATTTCCTCTTTATTTGTCAAATACGCTTTTGCCTCGTTTAGAAATTTTCTCAAGTGTTACTTTACCGAATAACGGTAATTGACTAAAAACTGTTTTCAGTCCATTTCCTCAATCATTAAAACAAATCCTGTTTCGGTTTTTGATCAACTGACAAATAAATTTTTGGGGCGTCGAGTCCAAATAATAGAATTAAATGCTTCATTCGTATTTTGTGTCTGACTGTGTAGACACTTTCCAAGTAATTCGTCGGCAGATAAATCGTTGAATATATGAACATTGGGATATAATTTTTGTCTAAGTATTTATCTGTTCCATTAAATTTTTCGAGCTGCCATGTACACCACGACTTAATATCTCTCGGACACATAGCATGTCGTTTTTCTGGATCATAAAATGCATTACAGTGTCAAAGTATGGCACCAACTGCTTTTAATAGCAATTCAAATTGCCAAAGTCATTTCTAATTACCATGCCATAACAGTTTTGCATGGAATTAATAATACTTTCTGTAAGTTTCCACTTACCAGAAATAGGAGTTTTAGTCCCCTTATGTGATTTGATTGTCTTACTCAAACGTTTTCCAAGTCTTTTCTGCACATGTCCAACACATTCTAGTTTTATAGGTCGAAGTTTATATTGCTGGTAAAGATCATGTGTAAGAACTTTTTTGAAAGAAGACGTGTCTCCTTCTTCTAAATATTCCGAATAAACTGAATTATTATTTTCAACGGAACGGTCATACATTATTATAGCACCAGCTTGCATTGCACATCACGGTTTCGTATGGTTTATGTGACAGATATGATCAGCTTGCCATCAGTTATAGGCAGGAGGCCCTTTGTGCTTATTTAACATTTTACATTTTTTACAGTATTTAGAAAAAACTTGTGTCTCAACAACTTTGTTTTAATCAATAGCTGTCCACGTTTCTGCCAAGCGTCATTGGTCTTTTCACTTTTTTTAGCCGGACCATCTCTACTTTTTTCTTATATTTCATTAGCTGCTTTTTCCATGCTAGTTTATGCGTTATTGTCACAAGAATCACATATTACTCCATTATTTAAGTTTTCAAAAGCGCGCTTTCAAGCGATTGGTCGAGAAACTCAATCTCCGGTACGTTGAATTCCTTAGTGAACTTTTCCCTTTCTTCTTTATATTTATTAGTCGGGTTCGACCTTCTTTTGGTTATGCTCAATACACTTTACTTTAGTTACAGTTATCCCAGAATGGGTATATTTGAAAGTGTTACGATTTTTTACCATTTTTTTTTTTTTTTTTAATTTTCTATGTGTCTGTTTTTATTCCATTTAAGTGAGGTAACATGTCTGCTCTTACCAAAAGATTTTTTGTATGATTGTTTTGCTTTGTTATATTTCTCTTCGCTTGAAGATAGTCGGTTATTAATTTTTATTTTTTCGGTGTTTTGAGCTAGCATTTATGTAAATATTATGATAAGATGTATTATCAGGTTTTTAAAAGGCTAAATATGATTTGGTCTTTAGGTGGAAAGTTACATAAGGAAAAAAATTTTTTTTAAGGTTTGTTTTTGTGGTAATAGTCGCTCTTCCTTAAATTTTGTTATTAAGGCTTTCCTAGTTATATCACTTGCTCTTCCACTTTTCTTCTTAGAGACTGGAAGTCCATCATCTCGATAAAGTCCAACAAATTGCTTACCTATTGCTTTTAGTTTTTCTGACACATATAAACCAAAAAGTTTGCAGATCTTTCCAGAGAACACCTCTGTCGAGAATTAGAGATTTCTTTAACAGTCTAATGGCATTTTGAGATATAGCCATCAGAGTTTGGACATATGATATTTTTCGTTTGATTTATTTTTATGATTTTTTGTATATTTTTGGTATATTTTTCATTATTTGTTTTTCGTAGGTCTCGCATGGTTGCGATATCACAAAAATTCTTAATTTAGTCTGCAGATATGAGCTGTGCCTTTTTCGCTCTACGATTGTTAATGTCTTATTTAATCTTGTGCTGGAATTGGTTAATATTGCTTTTGAACTTTAGACGATTCTCGACAAATAAATCTATACATAATCTCCTTTAAAGCCAAAGGCTGCAATATTTTTGTTTGAAGGTCTTTCCACTTTTTCGATTTTTTTTTATATAGTATGTTTTTCAAGGGTTTGGAAAGTTCTTTAAAAAATAATTCAGGAGTTTTGCTTGGATATTCATAACTTTGTAATTGTTTGAATTTTTACTGTGAATATAAAGTCCTTATTAGGAAAAGCAGGTGTGTTTCAATGAAAAGTAAATTTGCTATCCAATTGGAAAATTAGATTGTTCTATACCATAAAGAAGAGCTTTTATGTATATTTAAATATGTATAACAAAACTACCAAAAACTATGCATAGTCTTTAGAAACAAACCCTGTTCTGGAATTAAAAAAATATTATGAAAGCTTCAGAATCAGCGTGCATTGGGTTTGATCTCGTGGTATATCTTATCGCGCGCGTGATCAAACCTAGTAGTATATTATTTTAGAAAAATCGAAATCGTTTTCTTATCAAGTGGAAAACCTACGATCTTAAATCTGAATCTGGTAAAATATGCACATCAACAGTTATTTTTATAACTTTTTCCATTTTCTTATTAAAGCTATGCCTGGTGCTTATTGTGCTTTTCCTGGCAGCAGCCTTTCAAGACGATCTATTTAGTGGAATCTGTATTTTTCGAATACATGACTTACCAAACATTCTAGATTTTTGCTTTAAAGATATATTAATAGAATTTTTCTTCAAAAAAATGAAACCTCTAAACGCACTAGAAATAACATAATAAATAGGACAAGCAGTTTTTAAAAAAAAAAACCGCTAAAAGACTTCATTTTTAATTCCTACTATTAACGACACAAAGTTAAGTAATAAATGAAAACACACAAAGTCAATATAACATTTTCATTTTCAAAAACAATTTTAAAACAAAGAAACAACAACCAAAAGTAACAAACAAACAATAGAAAATAAGCAATACTTCAGTCCGTTAATCCAATTACTGGATGCAGACAATACAATGTTACCTAAAAAAATTCCCTAACTCTCACTGTCTCTAATTAGGTTTATTCCATATCATTTTTCAATGTTATTGACCGCTCACCTTAACAATATTAAGAATCAACATCGAGGTTTGTGGGAGGAGGGGTGGGAACATTCTCACAAGAAATATTTTTAAAGTGCATCTTTATTTTATGTCATAATAATTTGACCAGGATTGTGGGTTTATATAACAATTGGAAGGAGGTTACGCTACATAGGTTACTAAATTTCGTAGAGATACAACTCAATCGACTTTTTAGCAGCATTTGTTTTAGTTATGTTTTATCCAAAAAAATGGTACGTTTAACTAAGAACAAAAAGCAAAAGTTGCTTAGTGTATCGAGTTAACCGGACCAAATCCTTTTAGAATTACACTCTATATATATGCTACTACTAACATACACTGGAATTGGCGTGAATATTCAAAAAAAATTCGAAAACAAAAATTGAGGAGTGAGATGCTGGGAAAAAATTTTATAACAAGAAGTTAATGATTTTCTGAAACAAATACCTACATACCCCTAATCCACAGCAAATCGATATAAGGTCGGGTAAACTAAACATTAGACCATTTATACTTAATATCTAACTTAACATATTGGTCAAAATATTGGAGTTACTCATCCGTAACTGTTAAGGTTATTCGAAATATCATTAGAAAAAATAATTGGTAGTCATTCTTTTATTTTTTTGAATATATATATATATGCAATAATTATCTTGTTTTTATATATATCAATTACTCATAAAATAGGCACGAATTTTTTTTACTTTTTGTATGTATTTCATTGGAAATTTTAAATCTATTAAAGAACTTTGGAAAGAAAGTGTGGCAGTTCATAATGGAAAGCTTCAAAATCATCTTTATATATGTTATATATGTCAATCAAGTCTTGTTTTTCTAAACTTCCAAAATATTTTTCAACTAAATCACTTGAATTCCTTAAATAACGATCTTTAGCTGATTCAGGGAACTTGTATTTGTTGTTTAGATCAGCGTTGAACAATATTTTATTTGAATCAGTGATTAAAGTTTCCATCTTCGCCAGGTAGTCATACTTGTAATAGCAAGGACTGCACAAATCTGTCATCTTATTCCAATGTACCTCAAAATCTTTAGTTTTAATAATATATTTGATAAATTCAGGAAAAGTTACATTTTTTCCAGCAATGAGTTCTTTCTCAGACAGTTGTTTTCGAAACATTCGAAGAATTTTTGTCCCGAATCTTTTCTGAAAATTCGGAATGTATGGGTCTTGAAATTTGTTTCTGTAGGTTGCTACTAATCGCTCAAAGGGATGGCGAGTTATTAAGAATGAATAATGCGAACGTTTAATGTAGTCTCTTTGTGATTTACTCTCCACGATCAACTTGCTATACTTTAATGTGTGCACCTAAACAAATTTAATAAAATTTATTGTAATTTAAATTAAAATTAGCGAAACTATGAGACCGTTTAGTGTAGTAAAGGAAATTCTAAAAAAAAAAATGAAATTCTAACAATTAAGATGAGAATCTTTGAATCTTTGCAATCAAAAGTGAGTTTTTAATCGCAATACATTCATTTGTGGAATGGTTTTTCTTTCGAGAACAACTGCACTGACTGAGTTCGGCTTACTGAAACCAAAAGTACTTTTTGGTTAAGTGTTGCGAAATGTCCAAATATTCTCTACCAAACTGGCTTTAATAATGAAAGCGCTTTAATGAACTCATTTTAACAAACTTGTTTTAATGGATGCAACGAACTGGATTAACCGATTTGATTCGAATTTTATATAATGCTGAAGATTTTTGCTAAGTCTACCACCTCAAAAGTGTACGTATATACAAAATAAAACTTATTAAATAAAATAAAACTAATTTTGTATAAATCAAAAATTTATCTTTTCATATGGAAGCATTTTCTAAACATGTGACAAATCAGAGCGTGCCTCTTGAAATTTTCAGTAAAAGTAACAGTACTGATATAACAAAATTGTATAAAAAATGAACTGAAATGTATAATCAGTCTTTCGTCATATTAAGAACTTAAAAACTACTAATTTTAAAAGTTAAAGGAAAATCGTTTCGCAAAAGCCAATTAAGATAAAGAAAAATATTTGGCCTTGGTGGAAGAAGGGAAGAAATACGGCGTTGAGTAAGGGCGTTGAATAAGGGCTGGAAGTATGCCATGTCCGGTGTGAAATTGATCCAATGATATTGGCTTATCGACTGATGACAAAAAAGAAATGGGATTTAAAAAGTAGAACAGATTTGCCTTCTATATTTAATTTCTAGATTCCTCGTTTATAATATTTATAATTGTGAATCTCGTTACCTTGTTATTTATCTTAGCTAACACGTTTTAAAATGTTTGCACTTTTACGAAAAAGATATTTTAGAGTCAATTCGTGAATACTTACTTTGCGTTCCAGTTTTACTATTGATATTGTGATTTTTTTTTTTTTTTTTTTTTACATGGCGTCCGATGAGTGA
The DNA here is from genome assembly GCA_035046665.1 of Euphysa ruthae. Classification (NCBI taxonomy): domain Eukaryota; kingdom Metazoa; phylum Cnidaria; class Hydrozoa; order Anthoathecata; family Corymorphidae; genus Euphysa; species Euphysa ruthae. The sequence goes on along the minus strand of JAUZNK010004416.1, from coordinate 2,276 downwards.
TTCCAAGAGTAACAACATTTAAAAATTAGATAAAGATATTACTAAGATTTTCATTAAACAAATACTGAATAGTTCGCAAAAAATTCACAAGACGTTTGCCTGGCTTTTTTGACGATGTTGATTAGAGTATGAAGATTTTTTACATTTTTAAATGATTGTTTGTGTTAAGGCTTTGTTGCTTGCTATTTTTATTGTATTTATATTTTCTGCTACAAAATTTTACTGCGTAAATAAAAACGTAGTTAAATTTTTTATGAAGATATATCTAAAAATAAAATTTTAAAATTGTTTTTATTTACCTAACTGTATAATTTCAGTCAAAGCACGGAAACCTCGTAAAAGACCATTAGGATCTTATCATCGAGAAACTAAAAACTGCCTGACTTTGCTTTTGAGACTATTTATGAATTATGTTTTGTCTTTACCAAGGCTTTAAAAAGAAAAATCTCAAGAAGGAAAAATATACGTCTTTAATTTCTTCTTAAAAAGAGAAGTTTTTTTATTTCAGAGAGATTAGGGCTACTAAGAACAATTTTATTCCACAGATGAGAGCCACGAAATGATATAGAAAATTCTTCGTACTTTATATTAACTGATGGTTCTACTAATAAATGACGTCTTAAAATATTTGTTTGGTGGTTTAATGGATATAATTTTTAAAAAAATTTTGGCGATAAGTTGAATTTAAATTTGAACATCAAAGTATGAGGTTGAAAGATGTTAAGTTCGTATACATTTTTGATATTTATTTCATGAAACAGAGATTTTGGGTGAGTAAAGCGGTTTTGATAATTGATCAAACATACAGATTGTTTTTGATGACGGTACAGAGTTTTTAGTTTAGATTTATGAGTGCTGGCCCAGGCTATGCTCCCATAATTTAAATAACTGTGTACAAATGCCGAATAAAGTTACTTTAGTAGTGATTTATTCAACATCGGTCTTGCTTTATATAAGATTCCAATGATCTTCGAGATTGTGGAGGATACTTTTGAAATTTGAGCTTTCCAATTTAGATTTTCGTCAATCAATATACCAAGAAACTTTATTACGTATTGTAACCTCTTTTAATAATTACGTTACTTGAGCTTGAACTCGGTAAATTATTTTTAATAAAATATAAAAATTAATTTTTTTTAAAGTTTACAGAAAGTTTGTTTGCCTTAAACCACGTTGAAATAATATTCAGCACATTATCCATTTTCGAGAATTTATCATCGAAATCTTTTTCAGATAAAAAAAAATTTGAGCCATCAGCAAAGACAACTGCTGATAATTTAGAAGATGCAGTATATAAATCGTTTAAATAGATTAAAAAGACTGAGAACGGATCCTTGAGAAACCCCACATATGATATCACAGAACTCAGTAAATCTGTTATTGTCATAGCAGATTAATTGTTTTCTGTTTGCTAGATAACTTTTAATCCATTTATGTGTGGTTTCCCTGGCACCCTATGGTACAAGTTTTTTTAGTAATATATAATGATTTACAGTGTTTAATGCTTTTGATTGATCAATAAAATCTCCTAGTGCATTTCAATTTTAGGAAATGCACTAGGAGATTTTATTGATTATATTTATATTTATATTCATTTAGCAAATGCATTAGTTATTTCATTTACAAGTGACATTATTGCATGTTCAGTGGAAGTATACTTTTGAAAAATAAATCTTTTTCATTAAAGAAAGAGAAGATCGTATTGTAAATAATTCTTTTGAGAATTTTAGAAATTATTGACAGAACTGAAATAGGTCTATAGTTACCTATCAGTGAAGTATCACCAGACTTAAATATGGGGGTTACTTTTTTTATTTTTAGATAATCAGTAAATATTCTTTTGCTTCTCGAGTCTTTAAAAATTAAAAAAAGTGATTTAGACGCTGCTTAACACTCTTCAAACTGTCTGAGTTAGGAAGAAAAGTAGCAAAGAGTAAGGCTGTGGGCTTTCAATTTAATCGTAGTGTTTTACAGGCTAAAATCAGGGAAAAAATCGTTTCTAAGAAAGCTCATTATTTTTTTAACTTCACTGTAAGTCGTTGGTTTCATATTAAATGTAACATGATGATTTTTATTTGAATTTTGATTTTCGAATTCAGTTATGATAGCTTAAATTTATGTAAACCTTAATTATTATGTCAAAACAGAAAATGAAAAATACGAAGATGAAATATAACGTATATATATATATATATACATTTAGATAAAATATGTAATAGCTATATAGGTTATAAAATATCTCGAAAAAGAAGTTTTGCAGAAATAACGGAAGCGGA
>JAUZNK010004415.1:0-10443 GCA_035046665.1 Euphysa ruthae | reverse complement strand
CGTTTTTCGCTCTTCAAACCATTTAATGACTAGAAATTGCTCATTCCTTTTTGTTTTTTGCTCTTCATACTATATAACAATTAGGAATCACTCTCATCCCTTTTGCTCTTCATAGCAATTTCTGGTTAATAGATAATGACTAGAAAGTGTTTATTATTTTCAACTACGATTTGATACGAATCGTTCAATTTAAAATTCTGCATCACACGTATCTGTCAAATCGATTTTCTCAAAGGAGTTAAACCCGACACAGTGCAACCCGACACAGCGCAACCGAGATTCCAAATATTATCTTTTATGTCGCTTGCAAGTTAACCTAAAATATAAAATTGGATCTTTAGACTTTATGTTTTATCGTAAAACTCATTTTGGAAGTTTGCTAAAATGGACCAATTGATTAAAAAATTGTTATTAGAAAACGAAATATTTTCTATTATAAATAATTTTGTTCGGCCAGTTCAAACTAACGACATACCGACTAACATTGGTTGCAGGTCTTCTGCTATTTATTGCTTTCGATCTTTCGTTTCTTCAGCTTTGTGGTTCAATTGGTGAGTATTACAAATACAATCAATTACAAAACTTCACAAGAACTTCCAGCAAATTCCAAAATTTTTATAACCAGTAGCTTTAGTAGCTTGATCATTATTAAACTGGATCCCAAGTTTGTGAACAGATTTATAAGTTTTACTGTTCCAACATGGAGAAGGACGGGAGAAAGAGAACTCTGTTTATCTAACTGAATATCTTAAGATTAAAATCTAAAAAATAAAGAATTTTGGTATTAAATCTTTTGAACAAGACTTTGCGAAAATTTTATCCTTCTTCATGTTTCGTAAGAATGTTACAACATCCTTCTTTATGTTTCGTAAACATATTACTATAAATTTCTTCATGTTTCGTAAACATATTTCTATATAATAAATAGAAAAATTAAAACAGCATGTCATGAGTTACAATATTTATTGAGCGACGTTTCGGGAGACAAACTGCTCCCATCAACAGGCTAGTTACAATGATCAGTCCTAGAGATTATATAGGTTTGCGTAGGCTCCAAATCGATTTCGAGCCTACGCCTACGCATTCTTTGATCTTATCTTTAAAAACACTGTAGTCTGTGCTTTATTTTACTTCATTAAACAGACTGTTCCATATCAAGGGACCTTTTGATGACAGACAATTGTTTCCCATGATGTATCTTCCTAATTAGGTATGTAACCTTAGATGTATGTTGTGTGCATGTATTCTTCTATTTTCAGAAATTTTAAAGATTTCAAACATGTAATTTAGGTTGGGTCTACTGCAGAGTTAAAATTCATGTGCAGAAACACCCTGATTGACCCTCATATCTACAGGCAGCCAATCCATATTTTATTCCTTTGCATTATTTTATTCTTTTACCATTTGGATGATAAAACTTTCAGATTACTTTTATCCATACAACGTGGTTTCAAAAAAGTGAAAATGCACTGGTTCATTTTATAATTCTTAAAAAGCTTTAAAGGACGTAACTTAAAGAAGCTGCTAAGTTTTGCCGTCCCAATGTTGCCGTTACCAGCGCTGAGACAGTGAAACCAAAGCTAAAGCTCGGATATACTTAATCACACCCACACCCACATCCACACCCAAACATTCTGCAAAATCTGCTACCTTATTTTAAATCACAAATTCGTTGAAATTGAAATTGAGAAAATTGTTTTAAGCAATTCCTCTGATAGCAGAGTTTGTCTGTAAATTGATTTACATTGAAACTCATTTTGTCACTCCAAAAACCTTTCTTCATTATAATCTCTAAACAATTGATTTCTAAATAATCTCGTACTAACACTGTAGTTCTGTGGACCTGTTTTAAAGATGATTCATGTTCATTATGCAGTAACCTGTCATAATGCATTTAAAATTGTGCCACGCATGAAACAAGCACAATCTTAGAACAACAAAGTTTTATTTGTCTATTTTCCGTTTTACAGATATTCGCAATTTAAAATTTTATGTTAAATATAACTGTAATTCTAATGTGCTAATAATATATAATAATAATAATGTCTTATTTGCCTTATTAGCCTTTAAATAATGATAACTCCCTGCGTTCCACACCCATAAAAAAAAAAAAAAAATGATGCAAAAAAAAACAACTCTTAGTTGAAAATATAAATATAAGAAATGCACAGAATATAAAAGATGTGAATCAAAGAAACTTCATATACCTGTCTTTTAAATATAAACACATTAAGGTTGCCATAAGTTGAATTTTTTCATGTTTTCAGAAAAAAAGATTATTATTATTTATTGATAGACTTCAGATGCGTCAATCTATCAAAAATAGGGCTAATTTTGTCTTTAACTACCTTTTAATTTTTTTCCCGAATTACCAAATTTCTCCCGTAATTTTTTCTTCTTCATCTCCTTTGCTGTGGTTGAATTTTGCCTTTGTTGGCTTCTTGTTCCTTAAATTACCTCCATAATTTCCAATATATTACCTCCATTACTTCCAATATATGAATTTTTTTCTCTATTATTTTACTTCGCTATGAATCAGTAACAAACCAAACAGAAAACAGGGAGGGTCATATTTCAGCTACATGGAATAGTTAGATAATAAATATTATTGGGAACATGGAAATGAGAAATAAAAAACAGTACCAACAAAAATTAAGCTAAATCATGGGAAAAGTTTATTTGAACAAAATATTTTTAAAGGGGTTTTTAAAAATTTTACAAATTCCCTGTAATTATTTTACCATGGTTGTCTGAAATTTTATATTTTTTTAATGTTTTATCAGCGAAAGGTGATTTACTGCAGGAACAAGCTACGAATATTGCATTTTATTTTATTTTACGAAGAAGAGGTGTGGAAAAGGTCAAAAACTTTTGGAAAAATTTTCTGAATACTCTTGCTGGTTAATAAACGAATGGATCAAGAAACCTTTTAATGAAGTTTCACTTGCTATCAAAACAAAATTGATGATGCTGTCCAAAAAATTACCAGCCAATGATGAAAGAGGAAGTAGTAAGAAGCGCTAATTGACTTCGTCATTGAACATATCAAACCGCGTACAACTAAGCAGTGAAACTTTACATGTATGCAATAAAACTGTGCAGAGCTGTTTAACCAAGCATTATTTACGGTTGCGTAAAAGGGAGTAATGAAGTGAACTCATCAATGATTTTCGTGCATGCCTGAAATTTTGTAGAAAAGCAAAGAGCATTGGACTTGATTTAAATTTTTAACCAAATCTGGTTTCAATTTATTTTGATGGAAAGGGATTTGAATTCAAGACAAAACCAAAGGACATGGTTTCAGTTTTACCACACTTAGGAGTGTGGTAAAAAGAGTGAGGCTTTAATCTATGGATGTGTTGTAAAAGGAAACAAAGAAGGGAAGTTCCTGGATTGCTCAGTTTGTTCCCGGATAGCTCAGTTGGTAAAACATCTGTCTCCGTAAGGTTCAATGTTCATATCCGTGTACCTCCCACTCAGCATATGAGTAGCATTCTATGAATTCTGGAAAAAAAAACTGTTGATAATAGCATCAGCAAAGAGATATTTATTGAATTTTCTGCCAGAGTTAAGGATATTTTGTTTTCAATTGATGCAAGCAGAATAAATACATTTATTTACTCTGTGCCTAAACGATTAAATGATATATGATATATAAATGCATAGCTATGGTTTAATGCAAACCTACATGAACGAACTAAATAGTATGCTTATAAATTCATCCTAAAAATACTATAAATCTGAAGAATTTTCAAAATCGTATACAGTGTGACGTTTTGTCTGTATAAAAGAATTATCTAAATTCATTTCTATATTATTGAAAGGGTATACTGTGACAGCACGCGCTTTAAAGAATTTTTAAAATTGTATACGTTTTGTCTGTATAAAAGAATTATCTAAATCCATTTCTATTCTATTGAAAGGGTATACTGTGAGGGTATACAATTTTGAAAATTCATGAAAGCGTGTACTGTCATGATACACGATTTCAGTAACAGCACACTGTTATACTGTGACAGTATTTGATTTCAAAATTAGTAGAGTGTATACACATCTCCTGTAAAAGAAATATTTCCACTTTCTAGTGCTTAACAACTGATTTTTCAAAACAATGTGGACAAGTTCTTATCTGACCAGCGTCAATTTAAATTTGAATGTTTTCCGTCTGCATTCCATCATTCCTTTTTCCCCTTCATCGACTAGGCCACATTTTTACTTTTTTCTAGAAGAATAGAAGTGGACATTATTGGTGTACTTTTCTTGAATGATACGTCTTCTGGGAATGGAATAAATTTTTTATTCCATTTAACAACTTTGTCATTCCACTTCAAATCGATTAGCTAAACTGTGTCACTTTTTTTCACACCAATCCATGCAAAGTTACTTTGAGTAGCAGCAGCCCCATTCTCTAAATTTTTGGAAACTAGGTTTCCAGCCCCTTTTAAAATGGCATCCGCTGTAAAAGTCCAAAAAATATTTTTTTTCAAATATTGACGTAATATACACCATTTTTTAACATTTTTCAAGTTGGTCATTTGTGTTGTTTAAGGTCTGAAAATAAGTGACAATAAGTTTCAATGAAATTTCGAAGGCCCATGTTAGTAAATAATTTCCAAAAACGTATCACTGTACCAAAATTTTACATAAATTATATCGCTTATATTTTCTCCAATTATAACATGTGGGCTTATCAAAGCAAAAGAATTTAAAACGAAAGTGACTTTAATATCTAAAAATAATTCGTTAAAAGTAGCTGCTTTAATAATGTCTTCTTTTAATGACTTTATATATATTCATAAATTGTAATTATAATTGTCTGGTTTGAATTGTTCTGCAACTATATCATATCACATTTATGAAATGCGTTTGCAATAAATGCTTAATTATATTCATTGATTCTTTTAGAAAGATTAAAAATGATAAACGTAAGAAAATGAAATCATGGTTTTAAATTTCTTTGAAAGTTCATACAAGGTGAGTTTAAAGTATTTTTGGTCTAAAAATGAATGGCCTGCTCCTCAGAGGAGGTGAAAAGCTTTTAAAACAAGTGCATATCTTCTACCGCATACTTTCCAGTATTAAATATTTTTATTGTTTTGCGATCTGCCACTGCGGACTAAGTTTTCATGAGGCTTCTCTTGTCGTTTATAGTCGCAATGAGTAGAGATTGAATGTTTTTATTCATGCAAATAAGAAAGATTTCAGCACATTATTACGAAAAAGCACAGAGAGAAACCAAATTAAATTTGTGATGAGCTTGATCAATTGAAAGAATTAAAAACTAAATCCCTAGTACACCATGATTGTTGTAGAAGATTCGTTGATAGTAGAAGAAAGAAGGAAGAAACAAAAATCAATATCGCCAACAACTACATTATTTGATTGGAAAAGATTTTCTTTCCCTGTGGAAAAGTAGCTGATAGCCGTCACAACAAAAAATGGGATCATATTTGTCAAGTTTGCACTTTTGCATAAAAACTTGTTTCAATGCGCGAAAAGACGAATGTGGCCAAACAGTTTCGCATCGATTACAATCGTGCATTGACTTAGTTGCTACAGAAAAAATCTACTACATAAATTTTGCATTCGAGTTTTGGCTCAAAAAATCCGGAGAATCCCAAAGGAAGACCAAGTGACTCAGACATGATGGACTCTGTGATTGGTTAGAAAACACGGGAGATAGTGAAGTTGATTCTATTGACAAACTCCATAAAAAATAATCGGTGAAAATGCAACCACATATTCAATAAAGAAGTTTCATGAAAAGCGTAAAAGGAAGGCACAAAGATCATATCTACTTTGTACAGAGCGCTGGTGCTAAGGATGAGTTGGTGTACTTTAGGAGAATGACAAATTATATTAAGACAATTTAAAACATTTAAAAGAGCGAGGGGATAAGTTATAAGTGTTGATAAAATTCTCAATATAGAAGAAGAAAATTTCGTCCCAGAAACATTACAACTATTAATGAAATTTTTTATTCCTTCAAACTTGAAGTGTGAAAGTCTTTGCCAGTGTTCAAGCGACAAGCCCAAAATTCTCAATATTACTTATACCATTTAGAGTAGGTGTGAAAAATGATAAAACCATGGGATCGAAATGGCTTATTACGCATCCCCATAGACTTGGATAATCGATTTGATATGATAAAATCACAAGCTTTACACAGTCAGCGATAATAAATATGGATAATGTTAACACAAATACAAACAATGATTGTGAAAATATTTTTTCCTAATGAGTTGCTGATAACATGGACCATGACATCGCTACTTTAACCGGAAAAAGAACATTCCATAGCATGGGGAAATTTTTTTCAGATAATGTGCTGAAAGGACAATTTGAAATATTCCTCACCTAAAAAAAATGTCTTGCAAACTCGTTTGCTAAAGAGCACGCTAACGAGTAGACATCGTAACTTATAAAGTTATTATTTTTATGAAGTTATGTTTATTATAAAGTTGCTAAACTTGAGCTATCAAAAATAAAATTAGACCCTGTGTTACATTTAGAAATACCGTTAATAAATCTGCAATGGAAGAATGTTCTTAGGTATTCCGCCTGGATAATTTCCTCATTAGAAAGTCAAAGACCAGATTGGGCTCGATTTTTACAGCGTACAACAAAGACGAGAAAAGTATATATTTAGCTCTTCTTTTTCTGCTTTCACATTCGAAAAAACTAAACGTTAAAACGCCTCACATAACTTTCGATTAACTGCTTTGGCTCAAAGCTTTTGGAATAATCCGATCTGAGAACCTCCCCATTATATGTAGACTGGGAAATTTTCACACCCTAATGAGTTTCATAGTGAGTATTGGTGCTGTAATGAATGACTCAAGAATTGGAGACCTTTTATCAGAAGTTTATGCAGAAAACAGTGTCACTCATATAACTTCCAGTAAAGCAATATCAAGAGCAACTCGAGAAAATATTTTTGTTGAGTTTTCATTAACCTCACTACTTCTAAAAATTCTCCAAGAAATCAATGATGTCGATTCTGCATATCTAGAGATATTATACAAAAAATCACTAGATGGTGATCTTACTGAGGAAGTTTTTACAAAATTAAATACTTACGCTTCTCTTAAAAGGATTAGTAATGGCCTTATCAAAGTAAAAGGCTAACTTTAAAGAAAAATCCAGGACTTTTCAGTTGTGGTTAATGTACATGCATTATATTCATTTTGTTAAAATGTTTATTTTTATTGAAAGGTAATCCGATTGGCAAATTCATCTCTCCGCATTGAAAAAGATGTTGAACATATTTGCAACTACTATTCACACTAATTAACCTGGATGTGCTCGCTTTTATCTACAGGAAGCGAGAAAGTTGCCTGGAACACTCCCATGGTTAAATTACTAGCTCATCGATGTCTAACACACAGTTCGACGGAAAACAGAAAATTTGACAGGAATTTGGACATATTTAGTAATAGACTCAACATGATTTCGTTCAAGAGGCGAGCTTACTCTTGTTGTGGAATGACGGAAAGTGCTCGTCATCAATGGGTCCTATGTCTTTGCCACTCTGTTTCTATTCATGATGAGATGACACAGCTTAAAAGCATCACTTAAGAGCAACGTATATATCAAGTGATCAACATCATGAAATCGAAGTCTCTAAAACCAAACACGACTACAAAGATGGTCATATACTGATAGCTTGGTTATAAAGCCGTAGTCCTTTTCTGGTCACTGAAAAATATTTCCATGCGTTATCAATCGCATTGGTTTCAACCATTAGAAAAGATAAAGCTACAAGTGACGAAGATGAATCTATAGGTAAAATCAATCAAAATGAACCATCTATCAAAAGAAAAGATAAAGTAAGTCTGTTGATTTGCTGCATCATAAAAAACGAAGAAAAAATTGCAGATCATAAAATAATGTTCCACCAAATGATAGCTGTTACTTGGAGAGATGACATTAAACAACTTTTTGAATACGAATTAACAGAAGAACAAATGTCATTATTCAACGATGAAATGTTAAGAAAACCAGCTAAACAGTCTTTGAAAAAGATTATCATGCCAGAGGACAATGCAATTCACAGACACGATATCGGCATTTTAGATAAATTTGTTTTGGATGGCTGAGCATTATTACATAAAGTGATATGGTCAAAAGGAGCAAGTTTCAAGTCAATAGATGAAAAATACATAAAGTACATCTCAAAACACTATGATTTGCCTAATTTTACTGTTGTTTTCAATGGCTATGAGGACGAGGGTCTTGAAAGTCACGAGCATCATCGCAGAAACTGCGTTCCACAAAGCTATAATGTCAATATAATATACAGCTCGACATTAAAATTCCATTCACACAAATCGGTTTCTCAGCTATACAATCAATAAATCTTCTTTCATTCACTTTTTCTCTAGCCACCTAAATGAAGCAGGGATTCGTATAATTAATTTTACTGGTGATGCATACAGCACAATTATAAAAGCTACACTTGAAGAAATCAAACAATGCTCCAATTACGTACTTGTAGTTGCTGATGATACAGATATAGCAGTCATGTTGGTTTACCGTTGGAAAAATGACTAGCATACTTACTGCAGGAACGGTATAATAAACCTTGGGGTGTCAAATAATTTTGTTTAAGAAAACACTTCTTTTTCATGTTGATTTGGCCTGCATAGGAATTATTGCTCCTGAAAAGCTACCACCTATTGAAAGAGAAGGATTTTACCATGGGTTAAGAAGTCACTACCAAATTATCTTATGATCAATAATATTATAAAATTATATGAAAATTCAAGCAACAGATTAGGGCAGGAAACCGCAGAATAGTGCTATTATTCCAATAATGACTGATAAAAAAACAGCGACAGAATGTCTAACCAAACTTTTCAGATGCAAATGCAATATTTTAAAAAAAATTTTCCTTTTGTCTGTACAGATTTATATATGCAATATCGGGTAACGTTTGCGAAGGTGATCAAGTTTTTGAGAGCTTTAGAAATTATTTTATACTTTATAATCATACCAAAAACACTCAAAACAATGGTATACTTTACCAATTCTGAAGGTCAAGGATCTTGCAAAGTCTGAATTCTTTACAATGGGTGTAAACGTTTACAACCCCTTGCCTGTTGAAATAAAACAAGCAGATTCGAATTTGTTGAACATTTTAGATAATTATTTTATATTTTTGAAATATAGAGAACGTTTTTATTCAGGATGTTAGTAGTAGTACTTTGTTACTGAAATTTAATATCCTTTTGAAATATTAGTGGATATAATAATCAACGATTAAAAAAGTAGCGATTTTTAAAAATACCTAAAATAAGCTAGAATATAAATATAAATAAATTTTAGGTTTTTGGATAGTCAACTTTATACTTCAGTTTCTTCGAGTATCAACCAATAATCCATGTGGGTCATGACTTTCTAAAGCTTTTTGATATTGAGGAAAGACTTGTTTGAAAATTTCTTTGTTGGATGATAATCGAGATAAACGGGTTTCGTATGTTACAGGTATTTGTTTAATAATCGAAGGGGGTGGTTGGAATCGGTATGAATGTAAGTTAATTCCTCATTGGGTTTCCGATACGGGTAATATGTAGAATTACTAAGGTTTAGTGTGCACTCCAGATAGTTTACAATTTTTAGGTTGCATTGAATAACAACGTCCAAACCTAACCTTTAAGAATATTTTGAAAATCTTTTTTTATTCGCTCCATTTCTTGCCTATTCTTGTTTTTAAATACCGCTAAGCCGTCATTTCTGTACAAGTCAATGTCGTTAATATTATAACTTTGTGACAAAATAAATAATAAATATATTCCTACCAAATCGCATACTTCAGCTCCGTCGTTGGCACCCATTGTGACATCAAATGTGCCACTCTTTTTCTTTACCCAAGCTTCTTTGTCTTGAAACAATAATGATTCTCTGGCGTGATTAATTATTTTTGTATTTTTATAAATATGTAAGCAAAAAATATCAATTAGAGACAGAGCTTTCCAAAGAATATTGGAGCATCAAAAAGAAAAACGGGATTCCAGTGGTTAAATGGGAAATTTAAAAAACCTTATGAACAGCAATCTAAATCATGCAGCTTATGCCTTGCGGAAAAAATAATATAGATAATCACATTTAAAGGAAAGAGTCTTCTAAATAAAAGAAATGAAATAGTTTCGAAATGTAGACATAGGAACAAGTTCCTCCTTGTTAAATATGATGCCAACGATTAGCCTGCTTCATATCCTACATTGCAAGGGATTACACTGCAATGTAGCATTTTTAACATTTTTTACTTATATATCTTTGTAGATTCACCATCATTGGTTGAGGATCACTGGGTAGCACCAGTGTGAAACTTTAAGTACCAAAAAGAATTGTTTTTTTTTCTTCTTTTACCATTTATAATATTCTCAAATTAATATTAGAGAGGACTCTTACATGAAAAAAGATTTGAAAAAACAGATATAT
>JAUZNK010004413.1:0-10443 GCA_035046665.1 Euphysa ruthae | reverse complement strand
GTTATATAACGGTTTCTATTGTTTAGATATAACGATTTGTTAAACGGCATTTCATTTAGTTGCTTGGATGGTCACAAATAATTTTTCGTTTTTAAATTATTCTATTTTTTTTAAAAAATTTAAAAAAACTTTGTGTTGGAATCTTTATGCAATGATTCATAATAATGTCTAACAACATATAAAATGCAGCTGAATCATCACTTTTGGGAGTAATTGAGTAGTACAAAATTTACCTGTTTTTTGATTTGGGCCATGGGTTTAGCATAATCTGAACAACTTCATGGAAAATTATCGAAAAATAACATCCTTATTCTCCATGGCAAACATAGTTTTCAAATCTGACAATAAGCCAAAATTATAAAAATGGATTATTTATAAAAAAGAAAAAAGATTTTTCTGAAAATCTTATGAAAATTCAAGTTAAAAAAATAGAGTGCAACAAACCAAAAATCTATCTGATAGAACATTTTACCAAAACATTATTATAAAACAGTAGTTCTCATACCTTTTTGTCACTCTTGCCATATCCCATGGTATATATCGAATAGCATATTCGGGAGGAAGAAATTGATTTAAATAATCTATACTTTCACGTAACAATCCACTTAAAATTTGTTCATGCGCTTTCTTTTCTTTTATCTAAATAACACATACTACCAAATTTATTGGAAAAGGTAAACAGATATTCATAGTTGGTCTAAAACCAGCCCTAGTGATTAAAGAATGAAAAATAACAAATACATCTAACACAAAGGCTCTAACAAAAATTATGCTTGTTTCAGGCTCGCAGGCCTGATAAAATTCTCAAGTGGGCATCCTGCCACTATGATCATAAATAATATTGTTTAATACCACAGAAAATTTCTGCAGAATGGAAGATATTTCCTGAGATAAATAAAAAAATTGATATTTTGAAGATTTTATATAAATTTTGTTAGAAAAAAAAAAAGATGTTTGGAACAAATTTAGTATTTCTAGACTGATAAAAATTTTATAAGCATACAAACAAACATGAGTTTTTATATAAATTTCACTGAGAAGTGATGATAAAAAGATATTCAATTACAATAAGTTTTATTGGAAGCGCAATTTAAACAATTATTTTTGCAATAAAAAATATATATACCTTGACAAGATTAAGTACAATAAGAGGTGCACCACATCGGGACATACAAGAATTGAAGTGGTTAGCCGTGACAGTGAAGTAGGGATCAGCTCGATCAACTAAATATTTCAAAAAAATTCAAATAAAGCATTTAACAGGGAAAATTATTCAAGAGAATTTATTTCATTTCTTTACGAAATTCAAAATATTTGCATTAATAATTTATTTGCATTAAAAAAAAAAGAAAAAAAAAGAAAAAAAAGTTTTACTGTTTTTGGAGACAGCAAGGTAATAGTCAATTTGTTAAATTTACATTAATTACACATAAAATATATTGAGAATTAAAATTTATTGTTTTCTTAATAATGAAACCAGAATTTTCTCCCTACTTTGGAAAATAAATAATTACCGGGAAGGTAATAGCATACAATATGTTGGTAAAGTCCAGTGTTTTGAAACATTTTTCAAAATGCCGGACATGATAAAATGCTAGGGAATAATATTTTACAACAGTAGATGAGATCTCAAAACAAATGGAAAATAAACTCTGGAGAAAAATCAAAAAATGTGTTATTTGGACCAAAATTGACAAGTTCAGGGGCCTGGGAACAAGAATTTTAGGCAAATGGTGATATATGTAAAAAATTACTCTCTGTGATATTCAACTTTAGCCCAAAATGACGATATTTGGGCAAATTCACGCTCACTACCTAAAAATATATTTTTTTTTGAAAAAAATTCGATAACGGTTTTCCCTTATGATGATGCAGCTTCATAAAAAATTTCAGAAATAACAAACAGTTTTAGAAAAAAAATGATGAGCGCATGCATAAACATGGGTTAACTCATAGGAATCTTTCTGTTTCTTTAAGAGTTCAAAAAAAAAAAACAATTGAATTTATAAGTTTGATAGTCCAAAAGTCAAGAGAAGTAAGAAAAAAAATCATTAAATTAACCTAAAATTTGTGGTTTTGGTGTAATTCTTCCTTGAGTTGTGTCCTAAATAAAAACAATATATAACACAAATATTTTCAGGGTTAAAACTATATCTGCTACAGATAGGGTGGGGAGATAAAAGTAAATCAAATATATACATAGTTTAAATTTGACATCAACAAAATTTTTTTCTATAAACTTGCTTTTAATACAGAATTGATAATTAGAAATCATGATAGTTTATATTTTTCTAGCATGAGGTTTTGCTGTTTCAAGCGAGGATTCATGGGTAGAAAATTTATTCTTAACTGTATAAAGTACTATAGCTATAAAATATGTTTAATAACAAACTTCAGTATCTAAGATTTCCAGAAATAAAAGAAAAACTAATGAAAATCTATGGCTCACTCAAAATCAATGGATACACTCTATGGTCTATCAATTTCACAAAACAAATAATTAAGAAAATAATTAAAAAGGTAATTTGAGAAAATTTTAAAAATATAATTTTTGGTTAAAAAACTGCCATATTTTGGTCAGAGGAAAGAAAAATTTCGTCAGGTTGCCATTGGACAGAGTAACAAGAATTTTCGCCAGGTAGTCATTGGGGTAAAATAACTACCTCATAGTCTTTTAACTTCATTCAAAAGTAAAAAATTATGACCAGGTTTTAAAAAAACTTTCAAATATTTTGATTTTAAACTTAAAATGTCTTGTGTCCTAGGGAATGAGCCCAACAATATTTTCAAAATGACCAACATGCCTATTTTATAGGGAATAATATTTCCTGATAAAATACAACATTTCATCATAATCAAAGTATAAATTTGATTTTTAACACTGATTTTCATCGTATTTGGCTCATAAATCGAATCCAGGCCACAAAATTAGAATTCTGGCAAATTGTCATATGGATTCAAAGCTCCCCTATGGTCCTTTCATATCATGTGATATTTAAAAAAAATTTTTTTTTTTTTTTTTTTTTAAATCTTAAAACATCACTTTTCTATACTCATGACTATACCACTTTGTGTAAAATTTCAGAAGGTTTTTAGAGTATCAGTGAAGTTATGCCTATACTTATGTTATGACTATAATTTAAACAACATAACAGTATTACTCCAGATAGATTCATGATGATGTTGTAAACAGTATAGTTTGTGGCACAAATAAATTTTTAAAACAAAACATCCTCAAGAAACAAACCCATAGCTCCAAGACACAGACTACTTACAACCACCATGTTGTCACCAGATTTTTTTCTGAGAAAATGTTTTAAATAATTAAAGAGATGATCTTAAATATTTTTCTGGAGATCGGTGAAAATGATATTGGTCTGCATTTCTTGTGCAGTGCTATCCTTTTTCTATTTGTCAGAAAAAAACTAATTAATTTATGGAATTTTGATCAAGATGAGGTAAAATAACAGAATTTTTTAATGACCAGTAATCTTGTGACCTTGTCACCTTGTGCAGAGAAAAAGCTAGAGAATAGTATTTAGACTTAGATAGGATGTCTTTTAATGTGTTTTACACAATAAAATGGCTCATTTCCTATAATAGATTAAGTAGGTTGGTTTCAAAAGCGCATACAGTAGGTTTGTACGCCAAACAAGTATATACTTATAGCCTGAATATGCATAATTTTATTTAATATTATATAATAAAATAGATTATTTGAATGAGCTGGTCTAACAAAAGTTTAAGTTTTCTTTTAACTCAAAGGTTAAATGGTTAATTTCCTAATCTCTATAATAATATGGATGAGTAATGATTTCCTACGGTGTTTTACACATTTTTTAATGAAGCATTTTCATTGGTTGCAGCTATGCCAACTGCCATCAAAAAACCGAAAATCAACTTGACAGAACAATATAAATTTTAAAGGTATTAGTTGGTTGGTTTTAACAATAATATCATTTTTATTGGTCGTTTTTAAACAATAGGCATCTCGGCAACAACAGAAAACACATGGTCAAGAAATACATAAAAACAAACCAAAATTAGTGTTTTCAACAAACCGATTTTAGTTTATAGTTTTTATATAATTGACTTTATTTAATTCTATACTCCATTTTAAGGTTGCCACATCCTAAAATGCTGTATGCACCAATTAGCCAAATCTTGGCGGGAAAACAACTAGTTAAAAATAATATTGTAAGTAAAAGAAAAC
This sequence comes from Euphysa ruthae, assembly GCA_035046665.1. Taxonomy (NCBI): domain Eukaryota; kingdom Metazoa; phylum Cnidaria; class Hydrozoa; order Anthoathecata; family Corymorphidae; genus Euphysa; species Euphysa ruthae. The sequence goes on along the minus strand of JAUZNK010004413.1, from coordinate 6,230 downwards.
GAAAAGCACAATTTGTAAAATATTACTAATTTGTAATTAAAATTCTATTAAAAAATTACCGAGATGATGCAGAATTGACTAAGAGAAACTTAGTTAAATATATTTCAGCGTTATTTTATACAGTATTACTTTATCATCAAAAAAACTATGTGGACTAGAATGGCAAGTTTCTCTGTTTTTGGAACTATTGAACATAGATTTGTCACGTGTACTAAGTATATTATATTATTATTATTATTAGCAATTTGAAACTTTCTAATAAGAAGAGAACATACATAAAAAACCTCGTAAGATTGTTCATAAATATTGGATTCTTGCTACAAAAATCAAAATGTATACCTGTGACCAAAAGAATGGTGCAGAACCGCGCAACTGGGTGTATGAAGTGTAACGTCCACTTCTTAATGAAATAGTTGATGCATCATGGCATATCTGTTCTGTTTCTACATCATTTGCTACATACCCCTAAACCATCAACACAAAACATTAGTTTGCTTTACTACTTCAGACAAATCCCTAAATTTTTATAAACCTTAAATAACAGTTATGACATCAACAAGAAATTTCAGTTTATCACACATAACTAATGATAAAAACTTAAAAAAACGTTCAATACCAAATATCAAAATCAGTATTTATCAAAGAAAATCAAAACACCACACATGACAGCTCACCCTGAAAATTTAAGAATTTGTCAACATTCCTAAATTTTATCTGTCTTTATGATTATACAATGATTTATGATTTATACAAAACCAAAACCCAACATCCAAGAAATTTCACTTCTAAGCACTGAACACAAACTATTAATATTCTCAAACATCATACAAAATTTTTGCACAAAAGTTGACCTTTTTTCGAATCTTTTCGAATTTCCGAATATAAAATTTCCAGAACAGCAAATACTAAAATTATTTTAAAAAAAAAAACATAAAATTAATTTTTAGCAGCTAGAAACTTCGTCATCTTTATATTCAAGTTAAATACCTAACTTATATTCTTCTCATTAAGGTTACTTCTAAAATTTTTTTCTTCATTATCAGTATTAAAGCCTATCTCTTTGTTGTTTTTACCAAGAAAAATAAATCAGAATTTAGCAGAGTTTGCTACCATAACATTGTATTTGAGCAAGTTCAGGTTTTTTTGGCATGCAATAGCTAAAACGCCGGGATAATTCAGACGAAATGAAATTTTTAAGTACGGACAATAAAAACGGTTAGAAATCACTTTAAATGGAATAAAAATATATAGTATTGAAGAAAAAGAGTTAAATAACAAGGGTGGGTATTGAAAGCTAATATAATTGACAATAATGTGATATTTTTTAAAGCATGGAGAAACACATAATCCCATGTTTGTCTATTTACTAAAAATTAGACTGAAACCGTTTTACTTGCTTAAAAAAGCCCAGAATAAGCTTAAATTTTCTGCAAATAAGTTGTATGGAAGATAAGACTGGTCACACGACCTATGGATGCCTATAGGAAACGTTACACAACCTCAGATAATATTTGCGTAAATATAATATATTTATACATTTATATTTATGACATATTATGTCACTGTTTTTCGAAAGTTTCGACGCGCATATATATACGGCAATAACTGTTAAGGGGTTATAAGGATACTATCAATTTTTTTAATGCTTATATGATACTTTCATCTGCATAGTTACAGATTTTAAAATCTTGGATCAACAACAAAAACTCAGTTATAAACATATTATAGAGGACACGTTCCATTATTGATCCTCGTGGCACATCAAATAAGACATTTAACCACTCTTTTATAGACTAACTACTGCAGACTTGACGATTCCAGTTAATGAGTTATTTTAGAATAAACCAGTGTATTAGTACCTCTATGCCTCTAGCTTTGCAATGAGTAATTGTTGGGCAAATAATCAGAAGCTTTAAAAAGTTATATTAAGATAAAGGCAGATTAAGATATTCCAACCTTTCCTTTGTTGTGAAGACATTTTCTGCCAGCTGTTTATAAGAGAGAATTTTGGCAGTTATAACATTTAAAAAAAAAAGTCACTATGTCATTTAGAAAATTTCTTTTCTATGAAAACTGGCTTTCTATGAAACTGGCTATCTGCTCAAAAATCCTACAAACAGTTAAAATGAGACTTATTGACCAATAGTTTTTCTAATCCGTGGCACAGCATTTTTCATAAATTAGAATAACATTGGCCGATTTCAGCTCATTAGTAAACTTAAATATTTCTAAAAATGAGTTTAAAAAATTTTTAAAAACATCAGGTTACTTATAGTTTCAATGTTTTTTTAAGGATATTGTCCTCAATCTCTTTGAAAAATTGAGATTTAGAATTTCTTGGTATATATCACTGACTAAAATGATATGAAATCCAAAACGCTTTTTTACCTGAAGGTTTGTCTTGACTGTATAAATGCTGGGGTGGTCAAGATACTATTCCAGATTGTTGCATACATTATTTATTATTCTGACACAAATGAAAGCATTAGTAACTTTATTGAAATAATCGATAGAGAACACAACTTCCTTTTTATTATGAATAACCATGTTCTTATTAACTAACATAATTCTTTCTGACACAGCATTGGTTTTATTAGAAAAAAAATTAGTTTAATCAATTTCCAAAAGTTATTACTCTGAAACAGTAGACTTCTATTTCTATTATAAATAATTTTAGCCACTTACTAAAATAAAAACTCTTTAAAACTTGTTCCATTCGCTCCTTATTCTAGCAGTAACAGTCTTTCTCACGTCTTTTGGCTCCTATCGTATCAAAATTTTTCCATAGCTTCTAAAGTATGATCTGCACAGCATACTTTTAGTTTTTCTGTTAATTCTGCAAGCGTGTTGTTCGCAGTTTTAAGTCATTCAACTACATCATTGTACCTGTTTTGAATATCCCACATACACAGGCTTTAGACACACTTATAGATCCAGAGAAAACCCCAACACCACACAAAAGATAAATCACAATCAGAGACTACCAACATGGCAATACCCTCTTCAATGAAGCAAAATAAAGTCAACATATCAGAAGCAAAATAAAGTCCTACCCTCACTATAAAAAAAGATTAACATAAGCCTGTTACAATGTCAAAGGCAACAGACCAATTTAGCAAAACCCTAATATTAGGGATCGGACGCAAGCTCTGTATGTGATTTGGTATTGGACAAAGTTAATTTCTCTACCCAGATGTCTTTCCTATCAACAAACCCCTGTGGGGAAACTCTATTCAATCAAAAACTCACCTAGTGCAATTTTCCAGTCCTTTAATATAACATGTACAGAAATAATTTAGCTGTTGAGAATGAAAAGATATTTGTAGTTAATCTAGCCAAAAAATAAGTTGAAGTACACAGTTAAAGTTAATGTACGACAATCTAAAGTTATGATAAATAGAAAAAAGCTTAACATGATTTATTCCTGCCTGAACATGGAGGTCTTCACTGATTGCACAGTTTCTTTTTCTAATTTACTTTACATTTATCTATTCAATAAAAAATAACAATTCCAAATTGTACTCTCAATCTGCAGATGATACAACCTCTTTTATAAATTGGTTTATCAAGTCTATTATCATCTCCATCCCTGACTCTTCTTCAGCACTAATCATTTCAGATAATACCAAAGATTGATGTAGCCCTTCCTTTTCCACCTTTTTCCTGCATATTAAATGTTATCCTTCTCAATTAAAATAGCTACGCTTGTCACCAGATCAGCTGGTGACAAGCTATTTCCATTCTAATGATATCACGCTATATTGATTTTTTCAGGGCTCTTTCTCAAAATTTTTTTAAATAGTTTCTCTTCTGTCACACATTTAGCCTCATAAACCGTTTCTTGGCGTTGTCTTAGCATCCAAATAAACTTTTTCTTATCTATTTTATCTCACCTTTTTTATGACTTTCTTTTTAAAATATATGTATCCCACAAACATATTTAAAGCTGAGTAAAATTATCTTTTCTCTCTCTTCTTTATTTATTGTCATAATCATGACTCCTTTTCTTAAATATTATATACCACTTCTACCAATATCGCTGTTAAAATCTCCACCAAACCTCAATTTCTTTTTCTTCCAACTTATTTGCAATAGTCATTAAGCTATCATAGAATCTATCAGTTTGACTACCCTCTAACCCACACTATGGAGCATAGATTGAGACAGTTATAACAATACTACATTCCACCATAATCTTAATTAAAATTATTTGATTACGAACTCACATCTATAAATTTATCAACCCTATTTTCAGATAAAAAATATTCCTACTCCTCTTGATGTCTTTCTGTTTTCCTATCCAGAATAACCTGAAATGAATTTGACATATTTTCCTTTTCATCTAACTTTTAAACTACGGACCTTTGTTCTAACACTTGCTTCTGATCTACTTCGTAAAGCATCTGCATTCAAGATACAGAATCTAAATTTCAAAAAATAGCTTCTTATTACACATTAAATAAAAAAAAAAACAGTTGGGCATATTTGGGTCAAAATTTTAAAAAAATTGGTGGTTTTAATAAAGGTGGATAAAAATATCGTTCTAATTTTTTGCAACTTATATAAAAAAAAAAAAAAAAAAAAATTTCCAAGGAAAAAAATACATGCCCTAATTATTTATTGTATTTACCATAATGGATCATCTTAAGTCAAACTTATTAAAAGATAGCCACCCATGGCAGGGCTCAAACCAGAGGCTTAGCACATGTAAAGCGTATGACCTAACTTTGAGCCACAGTCCAATAATACATCCAAAATGTCCATATTTGGGCTTATAATATATATATATATATTAGATAATTAAAATGCAAAAAATACAACTATATATGGTACTTGGAGTTATATGCCTAATGGCAATCATTCAGCCATATAATCTACAAAAAAAATATTAAGAAGTTGAAAGATAACGGTATGTATGGTGTAATGTTTTCAGATTTTGACGTCATCTCTAATCTTTAGAACCGAATTGACAAAGTTGAAAATTGTTTTGATGTCGGCATTTTGAAACTAGTTCTGATCTTTTATTTAAGAGATTGTCAAAGGGATACTCTGCTATATCGGTTTTTTCATTGAGGCATAGGGGACATTTTTTTAAAACTTGTGTTATAAGGAGAAATTTTTCCTAATAATGGACCAACAAACACTCCGTGTGCAGTTTTCGTTCTTAATTGCCCAATATTCATTCGATAATTCTCTTTCGTTCTTATATTTGAGACATTTAAATGATTTTACATGGTTCGCATATCTGAGTTTGAAAGTAGTGGAGCATGAGCCTATATATGTTTTCTCTTTAGAGCCTTGCATATCTGATGTAATTTTTGCTTTGTATATTATACTTTTTATAAGACATTTTTGTTGGAGAGGACATGTTTCTTTCTTATTGCAATTACATTGTTTTACACCCTGGTTTTCAGAAGAATACAAAACGTTTCGATTGTGAGAATTAATTATTGATTTAATGCTGGACATACAGCTGTAGCCGACCTTGACTTTTTTTCGGTTGAATATGCTGTGTAATTGGCTATGTGGTGGGAAATGTTTGTCTATTAAATCAAGGAAATATTTTCCTACTTTGGTGGAAACATTTTTGCTGAAGGGTGGGTTGAACCAGGCAATTTTTCTTCTACATTGTTTTTTGCTTGGAGGGATAGCAACCTTTGCATTAAACCTTAATTTATATGTGTATCTTGATTTTTGAAATATTTTTTCATTCGAAGATAACATCGGTAGGCGCGTTTCAATTGAAATTGGAAGTTGCTTAATTATGTATGGCGGGTGGTTAGATTCTTTGTGAATGTAGCTTATAATGTTATTAGGCTTGCAATAAGGTCGAAAAGTAGAATTGTTGAGGTTTAGTGTGGTATCAAGGAAGTTGACTATTTTGATGTTACATTGTATTGAACTGCTTAAATTGTTTTCTTTGAAAATTCTTACGAAACATTTTTTAATTTTTTCGGAGTTAGGCCCGCTTATGTCCTTAAAAACGGCCAAACCATCGTCTCGATAAAGCCCAATATTTCCTTGATAGCACGAATTTGAAAGTTGAAATAGCAAATAAGAGCCAACGAGCTCACATACCTCGGCTGCATCGAATGCGCCCATCGCAACATCGAACAGATCAATATTCTTTTTCATCCATGTTTGCTTGCTGTTGTAGAGCAGAGATTTCCTGGCATGGAAAGTTATTTCTTTTTCTTTGTCTGTGATCTATGTGTAATTTTGAGCGAATT
>JAUZNK010004412.1:0-10444 GCA_035046665.1 Euphysa ruthae | reverse complement strand
GTTTGGCTGTGAAAGATTTTACCAATAAGTAAATGGGAAGAAATTAACAATACGTAGTGATAACAAACCGTTGGAATACATAATTAAGAAATCATTAGCAAACACACCACCAAGGCTTCCAAGAATATTGCTGAGACTTCAAAAATATGAAATTAATTTGATATACAAACCTGGAAAAAGTATGCTACTAACAGACACCCTATCAAGATCACACACTTAAGATGTTGGTTAGGAAATTCCAGAAGAAAATATGAATTTACAAATCCACATGGTATCCAGCAATAGTTCAGTCACAGAGAATAAACTCCAAGAAATAAAAAATGAGTCCAGCAAAGATCAAATTCTAACAGGAATAGCAAACTATACAATAAGTGGATGGCCAAAAGACACCAAGCTTATCAAGACATCGGGAAAACAAAATTACGAGCAAGAGTGACCTGAACATCAACAAGGAAATCGAAGATATGGTAAAAAAATGTGAAACATGTCAGCATAACCAAAGAAAACTGAGCAAAGAACCAATGATTCCAAGCGAGATATCAGCTTATCTATTTCAAGTAGTTGGTACAGATCTATTTCACTGGAACATACTAGATTTCCTCATTATAGTGAAGTAGAGAAGTAGAAGTATAGAGAAGTTATACAACACAAGAACAGAAACAGTTGTAAAAAAGCTATAAATGGTTTTTGGAAGAATGGGCGTACCAGAAACACTTTAAAGTGATAATGGTCCACGATTCACATCAAAAGTGCTCAAGAAGTTCACTTGAAATGGGAATTGCAATACAACATCTAGTTCACACTAACAACAGTCAAATGGAATGGCAGAAAGACATAGCCAAACAGTAAAAAATATACTAACCAAAGCTAAGGAATCCAAAAAAGATCCATATCTAGCTATGCTTGAAATTAGAAACACACCTGTCAATGGATTCAAGTCACAGCTTGAATGTGGAAGAAGCTTTAGATCATTTCTACCATAAGTCTAATCATTGAAGATAAATCCAGTCAACTCAGACACATTCATTCCATGAATGAAGAATGGACATACAATACAATCAGAAGAATAATTATGATCAAAACAAAAACAATGAAAAAACTATACACAGATAATAAAGCAAAAATGCAAAGAAGAAAAGCAATGGAATCCGATTACGATAAAAAAGGTACTTGAAGAACCAAGAAGTTACCATTTAAAAACAGAAAACGGACAAGAGCTCAGACGTAACAGAAGAGAAATTCTGAAGGAAGAAGAAGTGTTGAATTCGTCCATGTCAGAAGAAGAGGAAATCTCTCATCATACCAAGCAAAGAGCAAAGCAAGAAGCTACAACCTGTAGCAAAGAGATCGACAGAGGAAAAAATATCCCAGAAGAAACTCCAACACACATACAACCGCAAACAAAGGATAAACATACACGGTGTGGACTCCTCGTGAAGACACCATAACTTTTCAAGGAATAAAATAAAACTTCAAATAAAGAAACTCTCAAGAAGGGGATATGTGATTGAGTTTAGATCACAGGATACATTTAATGAACAGTGTGTTTACAGGCACATAGTAATTACACTAATTACCCTTAGGAACCATTACATTAATGGTAGTAATTAATCTAGTATATTTAACTGCACTATTTAATGACAAAATCATTATTTATTATTCTCTAAGGAAACATATATAAGCTCAATAATTTTTAAGAAAGACAGTAAAAACTCAAAGTATAATAATGAATATTCTGATTTAAAGAAAATCATAATGATATACATGCTTATTTTAAACATAACAAATAAAGAAGTTAAAAAGTAAATTTAAACCTTAGATAACCAAAGTCATATAACATTTATTAACAGTAGATTTTTATAATACACCATAAATTAATTTAAGTCAAAAACTTTGTTTTAAAAGATGAGCTCTTTCAAAAATTTAAAAATTATCAAAATAAACAAAATTATAAAAAAATCGAAAAAAAATTATTATAAAGAATTTTTAATGAAAATTCAAAACTTCAAAAAATAATTGGATTGGATGTAAAAAAAATTATAAACTTTAAACCTAAAAGTCATAACACATTAAATAGTGTAGCTATAAATAATAAAACAACAACATACAAAAAAAAATCGTTAATGAGTTCAATGAATACTTTTCATCTATCGCAATTAACCTAGAAGAAACAATTAAGTAACATCTGACAAAATTAAAGACCATACTAAAACTAAAAAAATCTACAGGGCCTAACAATATTACAACTTCAAATTTTGAAAATAGTAGTTGGCATTATTTTGACTCCACTTAGTATAATAATACAAACTGCAGTGACTACAGACCAATCTTTTATCAAACATTAGCAAAGTATTTGAGAAAATTTTACATAAAAAAATTATGCAACTTCCTAGAAACATCAAACTCTCTATATGATCTTTAATTTGGCCTTCGAAGTAATCATTCTACCAGGACACACTCTTATTGACATAACTGAAACAATTAGCGACTCACTTGACAAGAAATTATTTGCTTGAGGAGTCTTTGTTGATTTACAAAAAGCCTTTGACACTGTAAATCATGATATTTTATTATCAAAGTTAAAATAATATGGAGTTAGAGATATCCCTTTAAAGTGGTTCTGTTCATACATTACAATTTGTAATAATTTGTAACAATTGAAAAACATAAATCTAGAACAAATAATGTCAGTGTTGGTGTACCTCAAGGTTCAATTTTGGGTCTGTTTCTTTTAATATTCATAAACAACCTACATACTGCTATTAATCATTCTAAAATTACCATTTTGCAGATGACACTAACCTCTTAATAATTGACAAATCTTAAAAAAAAAAATAAACATTTTAATCTTGATCTCTCGTCTATGGTACAATGGTTTAGATCAAATAAAATTTCTTAAACACTTGAAAACTAATATTTAAATCTAAAAATAATAAAACATGTAAACTTTTTGTGGTAAAAAAATAAGAAAATATTAAACAATATAAATATTAAATATCTGGGTCTCCTTTTCTTCCTATTTAAAGACTCTTTCATCTAAATTAAGTCATGCTAATGGAATGTTATCAAAATTCAGACACTATGTTAATCTAGAAATCTTAATGTCTATCTGGTATGCAATTTTTAATTCTCATCTCAGCTACAGCTGCCGGGTCTGAGTCAGTGTAATACTCAGCAATTTAAAAACCTAAAAACTTTAGAAAAGAAATTGTTATGAATAATACATTTCCAAAATAATCACTTTAATACTGATATATTATATAACATCTCACATATCATTAAATTAGGAGACCTAATATACTCATTTAACTGTCTATTAAAAACCATAACGTTACATCAACTACTGAGTTTGCCACAGCTATAATACTTGTGCACTTTACAGAAAGAGATATTTATAAAAGAAATTTTGCAAAAATTCAATTGCAAAGTGATTTCCATGTACTATTATAGTTAATATCTAGATTTTCTGATACGTTCAAAATCTTGTTACTCCTAACTCTTATGATAGAATTTATTTCTTCGTTTAATTTAATTAATTGTTTTTGATATTTGACATTTGATATTTAAAAGTTTTGTTTTTAATAAAACTAGTAAAACATTTTATCTATTTTAATGTTTCTTTTTGAAACAGATATTTTAGAAATTATATCTGTATTATTATTTTAAAATTATAGTTTAATTTATAACAACTAATTAAGTGCTAAATTAGTACTTAATTAGGTCTGAAACTTTCCTGTTATAATTGAGCTGTCGTTCATATTTGCAGTTACATTTTCTTGGCACTGCTCTTGCTATGTTTTCATACCACTCTTTTTATTTTGCCTTTTTTGCAGAATTTAACTGATTTTATTTTCTTGAAATTATTATTATTATGTAGAAGTAATGTAACATTGAAAAAGCATCCTAGCAATGTATTTTTATACGAAATATCAAGATATCAAGCCCATATAGGGATGAAAGAATTTAAAATTCTAATTTGATAGCATCCAACAAACCAAAGGATTAAAAAATGTGTATGTGCAAGTGCATATGAGGACTTTATGATAGTGAAATTACTTATATGAATGATATTTTTACAATTAACTCTGTGTTTTCAACTCGAAAAGCCAGTTCTATTAAAAACTTAAGCAGCGCACTATATCACTTGAAATTTGACAATAATACCTTATCTACTAAGTTATGGAATAATCTAGAATCCAAATTTAAGCCATCATAGTCTGTAATTATTTTAAACTGAGAAGGTTAAGATATAAGTTTTGTATTTCAGAAAAAAATAAAACAAGAAGTTTCTTTGAATGAATTGATTAATGTTTTTGATAAATACCTGAAGTTAAAAAACAATGGGTGTTGGTTCTTCAACAGATGTACCAGGAGGTGGAACAGAAGGTTACCATGTGTTAAGGGTAAGAATTATTTTAAGTTAAAATATAATAAACAATCACAAATGGAATGGCAAACAACATAAAATATTTAAATGCATCATTTTGAGAATTAGCCTTATTCATATGCGCGGAGTAGGGGTTCTTTTATACTATGTCGGGAAAAAAATCCATAACGGTAGTTTTTTATAATAAAAAATTAAAAACAAGGCAGCAACAAAGCAAATACTATTTTTGTGTTTTAAAATTATTAAACTTTTTTTTAAACGATCAAGTGTGGAGCTGTTGTTTCATGTTATGTTTTAACAAATATATTACTGTTGATAAGAACAGCAACACATTAAATTATTTTAGACTACCCCAGTCAAAAGAGTTACAGCTAGAATACAAAAGAATTAAAAAAAAAAATGGCATTAATTGGTTAAAGTGATATATATGTGGTGCTCATTGGGTGAAAGGATATCTTGGAAATACTATTGATCTCCCTGACCTTATAGTAGCTGATGGGCAGCTTGTAAAAATAAAAAGTCGATATGATAATTTACAGGAAAAAATATCTGCTGTAAAAACAGTCACTGAAAAACATCGTTGAAGTTTTAAATTAATTAAATGAAAATAAGAGGTTTTCAGCCTTATTGTCAATTCAAACCATAAATTCCCGATTGCAGTCAAAATAGCCAGTGAGTAAAAATTATTTGTCGACATGGATTAAACTCTGTAGTTTAATCCATGTATTATGTAGCATACATAATTGATAAATCAATGTCAACTGTACAGCATATTTTTATTGGGTGGAGTATATTCCTTACAACATTATTTGAACAAATAAACCTTAAACCAGTATTCTCAGTGCCACACATTAGAAGTGCACGGTGTTCCGAGCACAGTAGAAGACGAAGTTTTAGAAGACAGGATATGCATGAATGATTTTTAACGAAATAGGAGTAAATATCAACCCAGATGATATCTAAGCATGTCACCGTTTACATAATCGATCTCAATATATTATCAAATTTTTCAATAGAAATTCAGCTACTAATGTTGTCAAAAATTGTTCTAATATTTTTGGATTAGATGTTAAAGTCAAAATGAATATTGGTTTAAATAGAGCAATATATATTAACCAGACCTTGTGCCTTTACTATAGAATGCTGTTTAGTAAAGTTTTATAGAAGAAAAAAAAATTCACTCTCTCTGGGTGACTAGCGGCAACTTACGATATCGTGTAAATGAACGGTAACTTTTCAAATGTTTGTCACCTTGATGATTTTACCAAAATTTTTGATATTTGATATTTATTTGATATTTTATCTCATGATTGTTTTATCATAATGCAATTAGCTACATTATATAATATATTATATCCCCATTAATTCAGTAATCAATTAGTTTCCTGTTGAGGTAATTTGCTTCTGCATAATATTAAAATCAATTTTCCTGTCTTCTTAAAATTTGATGAAAGTGACAATTATTTTTTTACTGAGAAATAAAGCTGTGAATAAATCCCATGGAACTCAAGTCGTTCATTTTGATTTCATATAAAGTGCAATAAATGCTTTAAGCCTTGGAGATCATTTTCTACAAAAATTGTAGCTTATATATTCATAAAAAATGTAATAATCTCAATTATATTGATTACCAATTACTAAAACACTGCTTTACTTGGTTCTGTATAATACGCGTTAATGAAATATTTCCATTCAGTGGTGTAACCGATAATGATTTAAAGTTTTTGCTATCAAACGACAATTTTAGATTTAAATGACATGCTTTCTGATCTCAACCCTTTAAATATTTAAACATAAATTTTGTGCTTCAAATTTTTCTAATGATACTTTTATATCATCCTTACATATGGATATTTCTCCACTAGATGCTCATTTCGACGAACTAAATGCATTCATAGATTTATTAAATTTCGATTTTAGCTTTATTGGCTTGAAAGAGACGAGAATTAAAAAAACAAATAAGTATTACAACTCCAATAATTAGTCAGAAAGAAATTTCTTTAAAATTTTTTTTCCTTTTTTTTTATGTGCGTGATGTATAATAGAAATGCCGCTGTGTCTATCCTTGTCATTAGAACTTTGCCTTAGATTTTAGAATTTCATTTTCAGGTAATGATATAAAGGTAGGATTAAATTTAATCCTTCTGTAATTGAGAAAAATAATCACTTTGTTTTAAAGGTTTGAATAAATAGTACCTAAATATAATTCTTAAAGGGGAATGAGTGCCGTCAACTTTAGATGATGGTTTTTTTTTACAAAAACTATCGATTCCCCAATTTAACTTTAGAAATTGAATCTATAAAGGTTCCTGTATCATTGCAGGGTAAATGTTTTTCCATCAAAAAATTGATTTTTCAAAAGAATCAAAACATTCTAAATTTGTTTTGGCATTTTTAGTGAGCTTATTTGTTTACCTACTTGTGGCTACAATAAAAGGTTTTGCTCTTTCCATTAAACCTTTATGAGTTATTAGACAATGTTTATACCACTGGGTTACCATTTTATCATTTCATCATTTCTAAAACTCTTTACCAGTCTTGTTTATATGATTAAGTCTATAGATAACTTTGAGAATACCGCATATATAGTTTTGTATACCTGCACCAGATAATTACATGCACTATGCACAAATATCAATTACAGAAGTACTTTGGATTAAATTTTGCAATAGATATTCAATACAGTATTTAAAATTATATAAATATAAAATATACAAAACATTACAATTTACAAAACGAGGCACATTGAACGATGAAAGGGAAATTTTAAAGCAAAATTCAAAGTTTCAATACTCTATGAGTTTGTTACCAGGGTAAATAATCATACCACACACAATCACAAACTGAATGTGAACTAATAAAAGTCCGTGCAAGTATTAAGTGAAGAGCCCAGGTAACACAGGACACTTTCTAAAAGATACTTGGAGATATACTTTCGTACATTACACCTGCAGCAGCGGTGAGTTTACCACATAATACTAATCTTTGCATCACAATAAGGTTTGGAGTTGCTGGCTAATTCTTGCGATTGGTTTTGGAATGGCAAATCCAAGTTATGCCCAGAGATATTTTACCAAATTTCTTCCATCCAAGCGCTTGTCAATTTTGAAACTTTACTTTGTGTTTATGGCCTACTGCCAGATAAGAATAGATAAACGTACCTTAAATTTCTGACAGAGGTGTCAAATAGAGTACTTCAAATAAAAAATCTGGAAAGAATGTTGACTATCAATGGTATTGGTGATGTTTTCACTCGAGGTCAGGTGTCAGAGTATTTTTTCATTTGAACAAAAACATTTTGATACGTATCAAGAGTGCAAATCTCATGAAACAATACAATAAAGATCCAGATTTGCAAGTTCACATGGGAATGATTACTGCCATTGCGTAGCAACCAAGTTCTTCCACATACATATAATAGCATTGGAGAGTGACACAATGGTTTTCAAGCCAATGTATCATCTTGCCACCCTACTTTTTAAAAGTTTCTGGAGGTTTTGAAAAAAGAGGAAAGCATTGTTTGTGTGATAATTCTGCAAAATCAAGGAGGACATGTACCTCCACTCCAAGAAGGCGTTATGTTGATTGCAATCAGCGCATAATTCAAATTGTTGACAACTTTCCAAATCGGCTAATAGAAGATTATTTGCATACTATTAGTCTCAACTTAAGTTTTTAGATCTTAAGATAAATGAGACATATATGATCTTCTTTTGGTTACAATATTTTATTTCTTTCTTATTTAAAATAATTTTATTTATTTTTTGACTAATCATTTATTGGGGGTCAATTACCCTGAGGGCAATTATTCAAGGGGAGGATTGTCTAGTTTGAAATTATTTGTGTGGCCAATTATCCTAGGGGCCAATTGTCTGGGGCAATTGTTCTGGGACAGTTATCCTAGGGGGCAATTATCCTAGAACCCAAAATTTTACATCTGAAATGAAAAAAAAAGTGATAACTACATAATTTGCAGAGACACAGTGAACTAGTTTTTGTTTATATAAAGAACTGTTAATAACCGTCTACTCTTCTTCAATAAATACAAGCATTTTTGACAATGCAGACTCTGACTTTAAATATTAAATCATCATCATCATCATAAATATAGTATATGTACCAGTTCTTGTGGGGCAACATGTGAGAAGACTTGCCATCCAAAGTTAAAAACTCTAGCCGAGTGAACTGTTTGTCTCAAACACTAAAGTGCTGTTTGTCGTGCTTCAAACTAACTTTGAATTTATTATTCTTTACTAAATTTATTATATCTAAAGAACAATAACAAAATTTTTTACTAAATAAAAAGCGTAATACTCTATCTCAAAAAAACTTTAATCTGAACCAACTATTTGAAAAAAAGTTTTTAAATATATTTTCAAGCCCTTTCTCAACATAATTACCTTAATAAAAGGGTTGATTTAAACCATTTATAATATCACGGATTGTAATATTTTATGCTATGTATGTAGTTGCAATATTGAAATTGAAACAACTTTTTACTATATCTTGTGCTTTTCTTTACTGACATAGACAAAATAGAACAAAAATTTAAAGAGAGGTAGATATCTTAAATTGTGGTCTATACAAGTTGGTAGAATCTGTAATGGTTCCATAGTCATTCCTATTTGATTTAAATATATTCATATTTGTATACCAGTACAAATTACCAGTAATAACTTACATTTTTTTTCTATAGCAAAATTTTGAGCATTGCATGTTATTTTGTGCTAAATACTCTATTTATTTTTTTAGGTTCAAGAAGGATCACCTGGTTACAAAGCAGGACTTGAACCTTTCTTTGATTTTATTGTATCTGTCGAGAATCAGCGTTTGGTATGTTATTATATCATATATAAGGTCATAAACGTAAAAAAGTGACAATTTTGGACTTTTGCCCCGTTTTTCATACTGTCATTTTAGGGTTTAAAATCATTAAAATTTTAGCAAAATCTGTTCATGAAAATTTTATTTTTTAATTTTCCAGGAAGGTAAAAAATGATTAGGGGAATCTTTTGAACCATGTGATCACTTGCCAAGGAGCCTGGGCTTGATTTATGATCCAAAACAACAAAAATGTTTTTTACTCTATTTTTCCCTAAAGATGTTCTCTGATTATGCTAAAATTTTAGATATTGCTAGGAAATATTACTTTTAATATATATAAATTGGTTTGAAAAATAACTTTATATTTTTGACGAAATCATTTTTTGATTTGGTTGAAATTTATGTTGGCATTTAAAAATATTACTTATGGTTACTTTTGAAT
Source organism: Euphysa ruthae (assembly GCA_035046665.1). Classification (NCBI taxonomy): domain Eukaryota; kingdom Metazoa; phylum Cnidaria; class Hydrozoa; order Anthoathecata; family Corymorphidae; genus Euphysa; species Euphysa ruthae. Next base: position 791 of record JAUZNK010004412.1, on the reverse strand, counting down.
TTTGTTATACAGGTCCAGTCCCCAGGGCTCGAAACACGGTCATTTTAAGCATATAAACAAAAAATTTTATATGTTACCACCTTTATTATTTTATTGAACTATTTTTTGTATTATTTCATTCTTTATAAAAGTATATGTTACGATTTTTTGTTTGATATTTCTAGATTTTATAAATAGATTGCCCGGGAGTACATTAATCACTAAAGTGCTTAATTTTACAAATGGGGAACTGTTTTGGAAATTTTGGTTTGTACAGGAGACAACCTGGGCAATAGGGACTTTTAATTTATCACGTTTTGCAGTAAAAAAAACTTCATTATAATTGATCAGGGAAGCTTATTCTGCTTGGTTATTTTTTTTTTTGTGTATTTTCTGTTTGTGTTTGTCTAAGTCAAGGTTAATACCTGAAAATAACCTTTTAATATTAAAAATCCTTGGATAGCTAAGCATTACGATTTTAAATATAATTATTTTGATTATGCTTAAGGATCAAGATAACGAAACATTAAAAGAAGTCTTAAAGAGAAATGTTGAAAAGCCAGTAAAGCTGCTTGTTTATAGCAGTAAAACAAGACATGTTCGAGGTATGGCGTTTTTATAGATTATTTTCTATTAAATTTTATTTAGATTATTGATTAAACAGCTAATTAGATTAATAATTATATTAAACAATTGGTAAGGATGTTACTTACATTAAACACATTAATTAAATAGCTATTATTATTATTATTATTCCTTAATAATACAATTTGTTTCATAATTTCTACAAATTGCAAGTAATTCTAAGAATG
>JAUZNK010004411.1:0-10444 GCA_035046665.1 Euphysa ruthae | reverse complement strand
TATATATATAATGGGTGTGGAAGTCATGATGTCAGATCCTGTCAAATTGCCTTCAAGTACTTTGATCCAACCATGACACTTTTAATAATCACCAACAACCAACTTAAAAACTTTGTCAAAAGATCAGCATGCCGTGAAAAATATTTTTTCTAAATTCAATTTATTAAATTATTTCCGCATCAAATTTGTTACAGAATGCAGCAAACGTTTTCTATGTAGCGGCAGACTTTTTATTACAAAATACGCTGTTGACACGAAATGAAATAGCGGAAATAGCATAGTTGTTACATACTGTAGCGATATCTATTATACAAGATGCAGTTGTTATTTAAAAGTCTGACATAACTTAATACTTTAAGCGGTGAAATTGCTGTCAATGGTAGATATTCAGAAGAGGTTATTCTTGTGGAATAAATTTAAAATTTGTTATAGGAAAATATTTTTGGCAGTAGAGGTTTTTTTTTCACAGAACTTTTTTTAAATTAATGATGATGAGAGTTTTTAAACATTGTAGTGACATTTTCTGAACGTAATATTTCCACCACTGAATTAATTAGCAAAAGTAATTACTAATCGGGACATTAACAATACGCTTTAAACGCTGCACTGCATATTTAGAATTTAAACCCTTCATATATAAATTTTTCCTACATTGTCCTATCGTGGTTCTAAAAAATTCACAAATGTAAAATGAGATTGTTCCTACTTCGTATGATATATTGGAATTCGATGTTCTACACCTTTTTGTTGAGGAAGCAAGTTCTATTTTTAGGACACGAACAAGTTTTTTTTCCCCTACAGCATTTTATCACATAAAACACAAAACGGAGCCGCTATAAATGTTAATATATATCTAGCAAAACAAAATCCTGATCTCCCATGACTGTAACGTTAAGGTAAGTTAAAACTAATTTAACCGTTTGTTATTAGGTTCGGAGTATTAACCTTACCGAGATACTAACTCCTTCCTAGGGTATATTTATTTGATTACTGTATGGAAGCATTATTCATTTTTGTGAGTGCGAGATATTTCCCAGTATGGTAAGGGTTAAAAAATTTTTTTTCACTTTTTAGAGTTACCGCAATTTGTTATTTACATTTAAATTTTCCTAGAATACACCAGTTATTCATTGAACATTTTTACTCTTTCTGGAATCAGCATTTTAATTGGCTAACTTCAATATGAAACTTAAAGAAATTAAGCGAAAACAGTAATGAAAAGACTTTGGTAAGGTTGTATGTAATAAGTATAATTTTATGAAACTAATAAACATTGCACTGATGGCGGCGTTTAATAAACGATGGTAGCAAATTCGTTATTTCTCTCCAGGCTAACATATTAAAAAAGAAAACATAAGTTGACTCATGCTTTAGGCGTAACATTGATGATTTGTAACGTGTATGCACGTATATTCGTATTAACGTATACACGTTAATCAATTCAACATGGTTTAAATGCTTAAAAAAGCAGCAAATACCGACATTCACAAGAATTAGATTAAAATAACGATTACTTCCTCAAATAAGTGACAAGGTTAAGAGCAAGTACATGAGGTGAACTCATAATTACCATCGTTACCATTAATCTTACCCTCAAGTCAAAAATATCATTTAATGTGAAATTATGAGAAATAATTGTTTTTTTGCCATTGTTTCATGAATTCATTTCTTTGGAATTTTTTTCCATTTTTCAGAAGTTTCTTTCCACATGTTAGAAGTTTTTTTCCATATCTTAATCTTAAATATTTCTTTCCACATATCCCTTTCCACTTGTAAGAAATTTCGTTCCTCATGTCAGAAACCTCCTTCCACATGTCAAAAGTTTCTTCTCACATATCAGAATGTTATTATAAAATTATTACATATAACAGAAGTTTCTTTTCACTTCTCAGATATTTGTGTTCAATTGTTAGCGGTTTCATTTTGCTTGTGAGAAGTTTCTTTCTCCGTATCAGAAGTTTTTTTCCATGTGCCATAAATTTTTCTAAATATAAATCTATACAATGCATTTCAGTCAACTCGCAGCGACATTCTGTTAAAATTTCTAGATTACTAGGTAAAATACTTTTAAAAAGACGTCTAAATTCTTAAATCCCTTTATTTCACTGGTTTTATCAAGACCTCGGAGCATGACTCAAAAACGAACTAATCATCTCGTTATCATCTATCGTGCAAATGGCTAGCAGCACTAAAAAAGCTCATAATTTAAATATCAGGTCAATTTTCTGGAAAATGATATAAAGCTTTGAAATAAAATTAGGCACATCTATGGGTTGAAATTTTATTAATCAATAAGATGTTTTTAAAGCAGCATAGCAGATTGTTATTTATCAGAACTCCCATGAAGTCTAAATCCTTTCTCTCTGTAAGACGGCTAAAGCCCGACAGGTTTGTTCTAGCTGCTCACATTAAAAAAGATCTCACACTATTTTACTCTTATCCTGTGTAATGGATAGAATATTGTAATATTTTCGAACTAAGAGACAAAACGAACGATAATTAAGATCCGAATAATCATTTTTTTCAAAATTTCCCCTGCTTTTCTCCTGTCTTCTTTGAATCCCTATAAATATACTGTAAACATCCTAGTAAAACGCTCATTTTTTTCATTTTATTTTAGAACAACGTATAAAGATGCACGATTTTCCAAGCTCTAAAAGTGTTATAGTCATTTTTATAGCTACAACATCATTATATTGTTTGACATTGCTTCATTGGAAAACATCAGAATCTTTTTCTTTCACTTTTGCTGACTACAGGGATGACCGCAGTAAAGTATATAACGTCAGCAGTTATTCAAAAACTTCTTACAATAAGCCTAAAGATAAGAGTTTCATTGTGAAAATGGATAACAAAAATACCAGCAGTAATGTGAAAATAGATGAAAAAAATATCAGCACAAATATGAAAATGAATAGCAAAAGTACTAACAGCATTGTGAAAATGGATAAAAAGAATGTCAACAGCATTGTGAAAATGGAAACTAGTAAATTTAGAATTAATTTAACAACAGTTAATAGAGAGGTTAATTCCAAAACACATACCAAATTTGTTAACAAAAGCACAAAAAATCTTGATGCAAGTGTTGCAATGAATAATAATGATATTAACAGCGATAATTTGATCACGGAGAAGAGAAAGAGCAATACCGGGAACAATTCGATAATGGCCAACAAAAAGATTAATAACTTCAGCGGTAGCTTGATAATGGTAAAAAGAAAGAAAAATGTCAATAGTCACTCTAAAAATTGTAGTGACACAGTTGATAGTTGTTGTAGTTACAATACTTCTTGGGATAGCTTTCATTTTAACAAAAATCTTCAAACAGACATAGAAAAAAGTTTTTTTAATATCTCAGTTGGTTTTTATCGAAGTAAAATATTAATCACAACATATGATCCAAAAAATAGAAGAAAAAATGTTGGTGGAGATTTTTGGTGGGTACAAATAATTGGTCCAGTCTCGTTTGTTATACCATTGATTGATTCTGGAAACGGACAATATGAACAAACTTTTAGCATTCCAGAGGTGGGATTGTATGAATTAAAGTTTGTGCTTGATTTCAGTAACTGTGATGCTGATAAAGATCCACCTTTTATTTGGTTCAAAAACGGTAAAGTTCAGATTTAAGCAGAATAGGAAGCAAATGCAAACCCATTCATATACTACGAAAAATAATATCATCAATGAAATAAGTTTTGGATAGTATCGTTGAATTGAACGAGCATGACACTGCAATCATCAAAAATTTTAAAAATTTCTAAAAAAATATGCCATTAAAGCATAAATTTCAAGCTACAACTCAGAAATATTCTGGAAAAAAAAATTTAGATCAAAATTTATTTATAGATGCTCTTTATTTTTAAAATTCCTACTTGGCAAATAGCTATGAGTCGCTTTTATTTTTACTGACCATTTAATAATTCAAAAATTAATAATAATTCAAAATATTTTTGTAAAAAGCACGATTGATAGCAAAGTTTTTTTACGAAATTGTATAATTAGTGTAGCTTAAGCTGTATTACTTCGAAATTTCATATTGAAATAAAAACTATTTCTAATGTAAGTAGTAAGTATGTATATCTTCTGCAAATTGGTTTGAAAGATAAATGAGATTTTGTGAAAATTTTTTATTGTTATTTTTTTCATGAAAGGTTATATTTTAATTTTTTATAGCAACTTCTCAAGGAAATCGACGGCCCTATAATCTTCTTGGAACGAATGAATTGGGTAATATCTATAAAGAAAAGGTGATACGTATCCATGTGAATTCAACAATGGTGCCACCATCAATGATACCATTTGGGAAACCTACACAAGATTGGTACGTATTTAGCAAATGCTTAATAAACCCACCGTATGGCTATTGGAAAGAAAATAAGTATCTAACGTATAACAACTTCAAAAAAGAACGTAACAACAATAAGAGAGTGCCACAAACTAAACCAAACATGCATATATATGGAGATTCTTTGCAGCATCACCTAGCCCATCAGTTAATGACGACAACTTCGTTATGTAAAATTTATAATTGCTCGGTAACTTATACGTGGCTTTATCCTGTCATTCTTGGAATAAAAGGAGAGAAAAACGACTCCTTGAATCGCGTTTTTGATAATAAAGGATTTAACGAAACAAAATTTATCGAACATATTAGAGTGAAATTAGAGAATCCAAACTTAAGAGATAATATGAGCGTGTTCTTAATAAATTTTGGATTGCATACTTTAAAAAGTCTTACTCTACGTCAATGCAAAAGTCTTTTAGATAAATTTATCAAACTTGTTTTAGAACTTCGTAACAAGTATTCTGATAAATTTCCACAGGTAATTTGGAAAACTACTACACCTTCCTATGCTGAAAAAGGTCATGATTACTATCATATGAGATTTCTAAACAGAAAGGTAAATCCATAATTTATTTTAAGGTACTTGAACTCCGAAATTTGTTACAGATAAAATATTTTATCATTCATATAATCCTATATCTAAAATATGCTGACCTGTCAGATGTAAAATAGTTTTTATATCCCAATATAGCTCTGAACACATTAAGAAGGAAACATTAGATAAAGGGTTATTAAGTAAAAAATGGCCATTCATGTATTATACAGATCTTACGCAATTGGATTAAATTTATACTTTCTAAGTTAATTAAAAAACATAATTCATACAGACGAATGATATTTCAACGTATACTATTTAAGCGGCATTTGGTTAACAGGGAATATTACTTTACAATAATGAAATTGCTTTTGGCTTTCATGATTGAACAGTGTGAGTGTATATCTTCAATAATAACCTGCTGGTTCTGCATTAAATAGCACAGATCTGGATTTGATTTATTAAGCAAATATATATATTTATATATACATTTAGAGTAAGCCAGCTTAATTTTTTTTTTTTTTTTTTTTTATTCTTTAGCACAAGATACATAAAGTATCAATGAGGTACCTGTAAGGTTTGAAAAAAAATATATTTTACATAAATTACTAGCTTTTACTAATAAGCTTTGTGCATCAATCGAATAGTTTCTTTGAAAAAATTTAATATGAAAAATTTCAAATTTAGTTTATTTTATTATATTTTTCGCGTGTATGTGTTCTCATCTTTAGAGGATATTGGATTGGAACAAATATTGCATAGAAAAACTATGTCAGGCAAATATGAAACTGCTTGATGTATACTGGATGGCAGCATCCTACCCAGGACGTACAAATGACAGCGTTCACTACAATTCTATTGTATTCGAAAGTGCTCTTGAATGGTTAAAAAATTACCTGACTTAAGTTTAAAACAGCATCGTGGCATTATTAAAATATCATTAAGACTCACTAAATTTTTCTGTTTGATTTATAAAATGGTATTCAAAGCGTGAGAACTGCAAAACTTGTTCTAAAATTTCAAGGAAAACTTACAATACGGACAAACTTTTCTGCTGTAGAATCCGATGTAGAGTATTTATGAAAATTGTGGGAAGAGTTTACAACAATAGTATTTCATGTCTGAAATGGAGAAATCGCAAAAACTTTTTTACCTACGCTCTGTTTATATTTCTATGTTTTAGGTACTTTCAGATATGTATTTTTAAATTCAATTCATCCATGTATCTTTAATCGCAATTTTTTTCCCAATGTTCCCAGGGCAATTAGGGTCATTGAAAAAATTAGCCAGTCAAAAAGTAAGCCACACTAATACATTGTCCCCTTTTCTTATTTATATTCATTCAGTTCATTTTTTCAGGTTCAATTGATCCTATAATATTTCTGCTTCTTAGCTGCAAATTAAACCTCTAGTCTAGTTTCACAATACTTTATGCAGATTTGGACACCAAACAGAAAGAAAGTAATGAAAATGAGGTCACGTAAGAGAGTTACTCAAAAGCATTCAAAGTCAGGGGTATAACGCCTGATTTTCTTATATAAAAACATATGTTTAGAATTTAGTTTGTTACTAATGTGTAGAATAATCATTTCATACTTGTAGTATCACCAAGAATGCAACCTCGGTATTCAACTTTAGTATGTTGCTACCTTACATGCCTCGATATATATATATATATAATGTTTGGTGAGGCGATTCTATATTTTTTTTATAATTATCTATCTATATTGAAGTTAATAATTTTATTTTTGGCAGACCAACCGTACAGAATAATCTTCATTTTCAGCTGAATAAGTAAAAGTTGTGTTGGTCCTTTATGTTAGAAAATTATACTATTGAGTAAGTGATGTTTTTCACTGATTTAATTCTAATTTTACTCAAAAAATTGACATTATTTTGTTAAAATTTGTTTTGCTAACATAACCAAGTTGGCTTTAAGATGGAACAATTAATTTTCGGGTAACTTGGTTTTGAAAAATATATTTGTGATTTTTTAATGTAATGAAAGCATTTAATTTTCCCCATCCTTTCAATGTGTTTGTCCGAATTTCTTTTGCTGCTATGTTCATTACATCAACATTTAGCAACTTCTCAAGTTTTCGGAGAAAGCTATTTTTTTGATTGGCTTTCAGTTAGGATACTTGTCTTTAAAAATCCTATTAATTTTACAAAATTCAATTAACAAACTTCAGAATTTCATCAATTCGGTATCTTTGCTAATTTTGAATATAATTTTTTTTTCATATCAGATCGAGATTTTTGGTTTTTTGTATATTCCTTGCTATTTAATTGAAACAGGCTTTCCGTTAAACTTTTTTAAGCAACTCCGAAATAATAAATAAATAAGTTAATCGAAATAATATTTACATTTCCAAGATTTCATTATAAAGTATAAATACAAAATGAGGACTCCAACCAACTTTATTAGGGACCGATTAGTAATAATCAATTATATAAGATATTGTTACCATGAGAGAATGTTTCATGTAGTTGGATTATTTTATTTATCATTGATGCTAGGTGTTTTTAGGTAAGCATGTTTTATATCTTCTATATAAAGTTGCGCATATTGTGTTTAATTTATAAGTTGTGTTATTTTTATTGAGTCCTTGATTTTATTCTATAGGTTATTTTTTTGATGATGAATAATTTTTAATTGATTTATCAATAAATAAAATAATGGGTAGTGGTTTTTTTTGAAGAAAACTTTTAATATTCTGGATATTAAAATGTTTTTTTTTTTTTTTTTCTATGAAATAACACACAAAATTATAAAATTACATAGATAAGATATAAAATTTAAAAAACAAGCTTTAAACAATACATATTTGGTGTTAGACAAGCCTAACTACGGTTAATAAATAAATAAAAAAAAAAAAAGATTAGAAAATTAAAATAGGAAAAAATTTTATAAAAAAACGGTAAAACAAAACGAGGTAAGCAAACTGGAAAAAATTCAAGAAAAAAACGGTAAATCAAAACGCTCTGATGCTTTAACAAATGAGATAGATTTTTTAAGAATTAAAAGGTTAATGTCCATGTCAAACCTTTCATTACCACATAGTAACGTATACTCTTTATTAATATATTAGCATCAGAGAAATTTGATATAATTCCAATTAATTCAACAATATTGTCAAAGAGGAGTATTCTATTTGAGTTCAGTGTAAGAGGAAGTTTTCAGTGGTTTCAGACTCTAGGATTCCACAATTACAAAAAGGAACAAGCGTATAAGCAAAGTTATGCCGATACTTCTACTCTTTTAGATGACTAAAACCAACTCTTAAACGAGTGAGAAGCATTAAATCACGAGAACACAGGCATTGGTTTGGGACGAAAAAATTGAGAAGGGGTTTCTTAAATAGTGAGACAGAAATTAATTGCCTCATTACGGGATCAAATTCGTTCCATTCTTTTTTAGAAAAAGGAAAAAAAAGAGTTACTAAAATAGTTGTTATGAGAGGAAAAACAAAGCACGACAACTAACATTACGCGACTGAAAAAAATTGGATAAAAAAATAATTAAAAATTGAGGAGCATTACCTCTCACTATATTATAAAATTAAATTAACCAACGGCACCAACATCTATCATGCAAGCTCTCCAACTCAAGCTTCTGGTAAAGTTTATCTCTTGATGTTCCCCTTATAGCTCCGGTTATTGCAAGGCAAGCATTATATTGTTACGTATCCGACTTTTTTACAAAAGAATTCTATATGAGGCTGATCATATATTACGTCCCCATAATCTAGATAGGGACGTACGAATGATTTGTACAAAGTGAGCAAATATTTTATATTAAAGATGTTTGGTAAGACCTATTCCTTTATTCGCCTTAGAAGTCTTGTCATTTAGATGGTGATCAAATGTCATTCTATACGAAACTTTACCAATTTCATAGGCCCTGCTTATTGAGGTCTTAAATTAGATTTAATGTTTATATATATATTACGCCTTTCGCCAAATTTACTCCAACAACTGCACTGCTTCCTCCTCTCTGTTATTGTTTTTCCAAGTCGCATTTCTAACGCTTCACATGATTCTAGTAACATAAATAAGCAAAATCTTTGGAATATTTGGATATCAATGGCTTCTTGCATGTCGGGTTCAGAAGCGAACAGATATTTACGTTTCCGGTCAATTTGAGGTACTTAATAGCGTGAGAAATGATGTTTATATCGCTCATGCAGTTGAAGCAGTTATTGGTGTGGGAATTGTTTCTATTTTGAATTTTCATATATAATGGCGACGCAAGGTATCTTTTCTATTAAATTATTTTTCTCATTTTTCGCATACAAAAACACAAGTTTTAAAACTCTTCCTTACTGAGTAGGTGTATCATTTAAATATTTAGACTTTTTTGAACAGGCGATTTTGTAATCTGTATACATTTATAAATTTATAACTGTTTACAGGTTACAAAATCATCGCCATCTACGTTATCAGCTCCCACTAAATCTGATGGAAAAATTCTTTTCGATTATAACAAAATAATTTAACCTACATTCCGAAATTCAAGCATTTCGATAAAGAATTGAGTATATAACAAAATATAATCAAATTTTTTTGCTATCATGAATAGTTTTATGACATTTTTGTCTCGCATATTTCTTTTTCTAGTTAGTTATCTTGTCGAGTTAATTTCTTGACATGCAATGCGGAGGAGGACGGGGCTTGAAACCTTGTTAAAGAGTAGAAAGGTGAAACATTTTCATAAAATTGCTGTACGTAATTTTGTGTGCTTTATATTTCTTGTTTTTAGTTACGTTTTTATTTACATTGAAGCAAAAAATTTTGTTAGAATTTATTGGTACCTACGAATATTTTAAATTATTACTGTATTTGTTTATAACTGTTATTATTCAACGGTAAATAGAGAAATTGAATTGATAAAGAGAACTTTTTTGCTTTCATTTTGAAAATGTTTTAATTATTTTGGCACCATTACTAATTTAGTTTGTTTAGTTATTTTTTTGGTTGAGTTACAATGCGATACGTCAAAATTTAACCCTGCACACTCACTTTTGTCCCCGCTTTCATGTCAAATATGTTAAAAAATTTTGACAGGAAAATTGATGAAACTTGAGATTTCAAAAAGTCATTACTATTGGACCGTATCTGTTATTGAGACGAATGAGACCTTTTTTGAAACCACATAATATAAAGCAGATTTTAGTAATCTTTTTATTTTCTTTGATTAATCCGTTTGGCGTAAATAAGTATTTTGTAACGCTTTATTCTAACATAAAACAACGCAGCAATGCTTTAGAGCATGGTAATTATTCTTAAACATTTACTTACACCTCAATTATAAAATAAAATTATAAATAAGATCATTTAAAGGTTAATGGTTGAAAGCTAACAGACCTCCTAATAATATTGACAGGGGTTTTATACAAGTATTACTATATACTTGTTTGTGTAATATCATTGAACTTACTTGACTGGTTGTAAACTTAAATATAGCTCCTTCTTTCGAACTTCTCAAACACCGTTCATCCAATCATTAATGCCACTTATAGAATTTGGACAATATTTTATAACACACACACAAATATATA
>JAUZNK010004410.1:0-10445 GCA_035046665.1 Euphysa ruthae | reverse complement strand
TCAGGAGTCATGCTGCTCCTATCATCAGGCTCGAGCCTGATAATAGGAGCAGTATGGCTCCTGAAACGTCACTCAATAAAATTTTATAACTCATGACATGCGTTTTATCTTTTAATTATTAATGCCTGAGTTGACAAACACAAATATGTTTGCAATTAAACCATATTGAAAAAAATACTTATTGTAATGGAACTGTTACACAGGCTATTTATCATAATATTATCAACTATAATTAACAATTGCTCTTAGTATGCACTATAAATCAATATTTTAATTAGTTTTAAAAAGGAAAGGAGATCAAGGCTGATAATTTTTAAATTGATTACGTTAAAAATAAACTAGTTGTGGGGTGTTCTAGAATCACTCCACTATTTAAAATAATTAGTTGTGATTTGACGATAAGAATGGCGCGGTTCCACTGTTTTTTTTTCATTCCTCGTTGAAAACAAATATTAGTAGTTACCGTTAAATTTAGTACCAAATTGTAAAATAACTACTGTAAAAAAATTAAGTTATACTAGCCATAGTTAAAAAATCTACCGCATTTTTAAAAAAGGTCCAGACTCCGGTATATCACCCCGTTCTGAAAAAAAGTAATTACTAATTGTCAATGCGGAGCTCTTGGAGGACACCAAATGTAATAAAATAAAAAGCATTTTTTCAGATAGTTATTTCTGTACCCTGTTACGAAAAGTTATAGTTTTATTCTTTAAGACAAATGAAATTGTAAGGCTGTGTTTGAAAAGAAAATCTCAAAAAATCTGAATGATAAAGGTTTAAATCACTAGGATTCTGGAAAAATCATTTAAAATTTTTATACTTTGGGTGTACGAGCAATTTCATTTAAAAGGCTGAAATTGTGATTTAAATGGTCTGATTCTGAAGTTTTTGAAATTAAAGATTAGCATTTTTTTTAAATATTTTTAAATAAAATTATTCATGCTGAGAAACATCGTTATGAAACTGATATTAAAATAGCAAAAAATCCCCGAAAACTATAGAGCATTAAAGTGGAATGAAATTTGTTTTTTGTGTGTTAATAGTATTTTTTTTGAGAAGTTTTATTTAAAATTTGAAAAAAAAAAAAAAACTTTATCAAGGTGTCTTCTTTCATTTGTTTTTTTTTTTAAACAGATTTTGTTTCTTTCACCTAAAATCTTAGTTGGGGCCAACTAGTGATGACATGGTTATATACTAGAGCCTCACCTTACTACATGAATTAAATTAAAACTACCAACATCATTTCATTATGAGCATTCTAATCTTGTGGAAAAGGTTGTTGACCATAAACTCTTTAAATGTGACCATTGTAGTTATTCACCTAAAAAGTACCCGTTATTTGAGTGTTCAAAGGAGGGTTCATACAAATGAATGACCTTATAAATGTAAAATTTGCAGTGCCACCTTCAAGCAAAGTAATACGTTAATTATTTATACAAGATCTCACACTGGATATAAACCCTTTAAATGTAATGTATGTAGTTATTCATGCTGCAAATCTTCTTCTTTAAAAGCTCACATTTTAAGGCACACGGGAAAGAAGACATTTAAATGTTTTGAATGTGAAAATGTTTTTATTAACTAGTACTACTTTAAACCATCATATGGATACAGCCACTGGAGAGCGTCCATTTGCATGTGATAAATGCAACTAGACAAGTGCAAGAATGGTTTCTTTAAATGTGCATAAGCTTATACACAAAAGTGAAAAACTCTACAAATGTAATAAGTAATCATGAACACTTGAAAAGTCACTCAAAGACACATACAGGGAAAAGATCTTTTAAATGTGAAAGTTGTGAATATGCAAACAGAAATTCCACAACTTAAATTACACATGTTAGTACATAGCAAGGAAAAGCTATATAAATGCAATATTTGCAATCATTCTTGCAGTCAGTCAAGCAATATGAAGTCGTGCATAAAGTTACATACACAACAATGTCAAGACTATAAAATGTGAACATTGTAGTTATAAATTTAAAATTCCATATTTAGAATTGAACATGAAGTATGCACATAGTGATTACAAACCATATAAATGTATGAAATGTAGCTATGAATGTAAGCAATCAGCTCGCTTAAATAACACCATGTCAGAGAAAAACAGAAAAACAAGTAATAGCTGATGGTGTCCCATGAATATTTATCTAATGTCATTGTTAATATTTAAATTCTAAAATTTAAATTATTTTATAATTTTTTTAGCTTCTTTTTCGAGAGTCTTTAGGTTATATTTTTTTTGTTATAAAGATATGGTGCAGCTAATGAAAAAGCATTTGAAAGCACCTCTCATGATATTCAATAGAAAAAAAAACACTCTTCATTTTGCATGTAAATGAGAACTCAAGTTAACCCTACCTGATGTATAATGTCTCTGTTATGTTTAAAATTTCAAGCAGCTGAAGTAAATTGACTAAAGAAAAAATTATTTTCATGGGCCATGTTAATAATTCCTGCTACTGAGTAATGAAAATTATTTTAACCAAAGCTTAACAGGCTGTTAGCCAGGCTTAAAATTTATTGTCATTATTGGAAATTTCTCCCCCCACCCACTCTTGGTAAGGCGGTTTGAAACCCACCAGTTCTGCACAGTGTAAACGAATCATACTTCTGAACGAGTCATACTTCTGAGAAATGAGTGGTGATTTTAAATAAAATTATAGGTGATGGAAAAAAAAAAAGAACAACAAAAAAATTTGAATAAACCAGCATATGAGAGCTAATCACACTTCCGAGAAATGAGTAGTACTTTTAAATAAAAGTATAGGCTAGGGAAAGAAATACAATAGAACAACAATAAAATTTAAATAAACCCATGGACGAGAGATAATGTGTAATGTTTATTTATTTACACTTCAGGTGTTTAAAACCTATTTAAAAGATCACCTAAAAGATTAAAAGGCATGGAATTTAAGTTGATCTCTCAAACATATCTTTCTAGACCAGATTAATAACATCACACTTAGTAAACATATTATGTTAATTATTTCAGTAATGATTATATATCGTATATGATCGATTTTTACAGTAAACTTCAAAACATAAATTATAGCTTAAAATATAATGTGTACTCAGCAAAGAAAACCAACGTAAAACAGCAAGATTTTCAAAATAAATATTTATAACTTGGTAGAAAGCAAACAAATCAACAAGTGTTTTACTTTGTGCTGATACATGGATTATTTACAGTACATAATGAGTTAAAACCAAATAATTATAAATTAATATTTTCTATTTAATTTTTTTTTCCACTTCCAATTGGGAATTTTTACTCAATTGGGAATACCGCAATATACACGGTGCCATCAGGCTGGCTAACACCCTGTTTAAATTTTGTTGTAATTTCAGAGGCCATATAAAAAGTTTTAAACGTAATGTCCAAATAAATAGATCATATTCAAAATAAAAAATCTGCGTTTAATAACAAATTATAGTTTAAAATTTCATTTAAATTTTAAAGTTTGTTATTTTTTAGCTTTACTTGTTCTAGATGTTTTTTAATTTGTACTGATTTGGGTTTTTATTATATTTTAATGAATATTTTTTGATTTTCGTTCATTATATGCAGTAATTAAATAAAATAGGATATATTTCCAGCTACGTAAATGTCAAAAATTTTGAAAAAAAAATTTTTTAGGTTGTAATTTTCTTGAATTTGAATATGGTAACCTTAACGGAGAAATGTTCTAAAAAAATTTTCGGTCTGAGTAAAAGTTAAACTCAGAAATTTTTTACTCCAGAGCTTTATTTAACAAACATTAATTTTTGCTGTGTAGCTGTCGTAAAGAGTGATAATCAAAATGTTAAAACTGGAAATTTATCTGGCTTTTTCATGCAACTTACCCAATTAATGCTAATGAGGGTGAACTTTTCAAAACTGTTTGATTGTATATTTGCAAAGAAAACTTAATTTTAAAGTAATTTAAAAACATTTTCATTGAATTTTATCTTTACATGATGTTTTAGATGTTTTTATCAATACACTGCTTTTAAGTGTTTTGTTTTGGATGAAATAGGATTAAAAGTCCAAAAATTCTCTTAAACTGCTACGCCACAAGTGATTAATGTTTTTAATGCAAAAAATTGTTTGATGGTACCAGCGATAGTAAGATTTACCAACAAACAAAAGTCCTCGCCCTTTTCCTATTAATTTCTGTTTTTTCTTATTGAAATCACATAATTTACTTTGTCCTAACAGCACTGTTTCATTGAAAATTAAGTGTGTCTGACCTTTGTTTGGGCAAAAGTGAAATTATGTTACTAAATTGTTCACCCACTTAGCAAATAAAAATGTGAATAGTTATAATGTATTTTTGTATTTTTTATTTTATAAATAATTCTGAGAATAAATCTGTAAAGAATTTTTTACAAAGTTTTTTACTGCAGATTAAAATTTTAAAGCAGGACTGGTAATCCTTTCCAAGATTTTGCTATTCA
This sequence comes from Euphysa ruthae, assembly GCA_035046665.1. Taxonomy (NCBI): domain Eukaryota; kingdom Metazoa; phylum Cnidaria; class Hydrozoa; order Anthoathecata; family Corymorphidae; genus Euphysa; species Euphysa ruthae. The sequence continues at coordinate 6,005 of JAUZNK010004410.1, read as the reverse complement.
AAGTAGTTTGGCTCAGTTAAATCTATTTTAGTTCTTTATTAGTTTGAAATTTAGTTTTTTTCTTTTTTTTAGTTTTTTTTTACTTAAGTGGGGTATTTTATAATATTTTATGTTTGTTTACCAAATAATTTTAGAATAAAAAGTTCTTAAAACACTATTGTTTTCAAACTACTTTATCTTTTCTGTGATATTATTATTATTGTGACTGTTTGGCTCTTTTTGTTTTAGCATTTTGCCTCAATAAATTTAATTATTCTAGCATATAAAAAAGACAATAAATCCTTAGCAGATAATATAATAATATAAAGATTCTAATAAGGATATTTAACAAAGCAAACCAATTGTGGTTCCATAAATTAACAATTGCTCAACCATCTGTCACCAATCATCCGTTGATATAAATATGGTAATTTCTTCGATGAAACAATAATTTTGAATCTTGGTTTCAAGCTATTTGGTTAGAAAATTTGCCCAATTTTTGTTAATTGGAACAATACTTCCTCAAACATTTATTCTAGTAAAGCGGGGTTAATTTGTTGTTCTGTTAGGCACCCTACTCTTCATAGTGCAAAAGTGCACGATTATTATTATCAATTTACAAACATACAATTTAGTGACCAGTTTAAATATAAATGCTGCTTTTTAATTAATGTGGAGGAGAATGTGACGCATATATAATGATAAGAATATAAAAACACCAACCATGAGCAGTTTAGAAGTAATGTTTTTTTAAAGTAGGTATTTTATAATATTGTATATTTTTAAAACAGTTATTAATATAATAAATGCTTTTTACAGAAATCCAACTGAAATTTTTCCAGAAACCCTATTTAATTATATTAATATTATTATATTATATTATAATTATATTATAATTATATTATAATTATTATAATTAAAATTATATTTATTATCATTTCTACGATTAAGGTAAACTTTATATATTTTATTTTATAAAAAGTATGTAAGTATTCAATTATTTATCAATGCATTACTGAGTGGAATATTACACAGTATATATCACAGTTAAGTCAAATGTGAATGTTGATGAAAGTGGCTGGCAACAGGTTATTTCAGTTACTTTTCATATGTAAATTCCAAATTTCCAAATTCATGTTTGTTTTACACCTTTTCAGATTGGTAAACAGACAATCTTATTAATTGCAAAAGCCACATTTGTCAGCTAATGCATTAGATTGATTAAATTTTATTTTTTATGCCAATATAAATTGACTTTTTGTGCTGCATATTCTCACATGGTTATTCTTCATCTGAATTTTTAGCTTTTTTTTTTTTTAAGCCAAGGTGTTTTGTAACAAAGTCAATTTTCTATTACTTTATGGTAAAAATATCAACCATTACTTAATAAAATATAGTCTATCTGTAATAAGCATGTCTCTAACTCCCAAGCCCTCCTCTTATTTGATGGCCTTTCTTCGTCAAAAGATTTTCTACCTTTTTCGGCAGTGTGATTATGAAATTATAAATGTGTAGATAGGTTAGATTAATCAATCAATATATTTTGATAAACACATAAGAATTAAATAATAATATGACGTATGTCATTTATAATAAGGCTAAATTTTACTAGTACTTTACATTATTAGATTGCTAGATATTATCAACATTTAACAAAAGCACTGGCACATTAAAAATAGTGGAACAGTAGAGCCTAACAGCCCATAAAATCTCAATCGAGAATGAAAAGCAAATCTTTAAAATGTTGAAGGATTAAGTCCTTTGACGTTTTTATTATCAAACTCTCAAAAAGAAATTATCTCCAAAAATGAAATAAACTAATTACAAAATGGCTATAATGTTTTATGAATAGATGACATAAAAAAAAAAAAACGTATGTCATATTACTTCAAAATATCCAAATATTATATACAACTATGTACAATCGGAGAGCTAACAAAATATATTAAAAACATGATATCAAATTGATATCAAATCAAATATCAATTATCTTTCATGCTTAAGAATCTTGTAAAACCATTACAATATAAGTCTATATAAAGAGTATAAGACTTTTATAATACAAAATACACTTTATTTTGATAGAATAGGTTTAGCACCGGAACATTACAAATAATGAACACTATAAAGACCATAACGACCTATATAAATTATCTGAAAAACTGTTTAGTGACCAATTTAGGCAAGAGTAGTCATGTGCCTCAAAGAAAAAAATTGCGAAGCTAAAGTAACAAATGTAGTCACATGTCTGCTTTTATATTCTTCATTTTTTACAATATAAGTTTTAATACATAAGTAAGATAAAAACACCAACAATGAGATTAAAACAACAACAAAAAAATACAAAGAAACTGTTTAGAAATGGTTAACACAAAATATTATATAATGATTTATGTAAAATCTATGAATCAGAATAACCTTCCAAATAATAGGAGGATGGAGCCTTAGAAAACAGGTTTTTAGAAGCCAATAGAACAGAATCTTTATTTAAATGATTAGGGTGGATGTTCCATGAAAGAATACACTGATAGGTAATCGAGTTAATACCATATCTAATTGTCTGTTTTAGTGGTACAGTCAGCTTGTTATTAGTTACTGATTTCAAGTTATGACCTCATTTGATTCGGTTTGCAATGTATTCATTAAACACATTTGGTAATAGAGAATGTTGTTGCTCCCATACAAAAAGGCAATTAAAAATTTTTCTGTATAACTTTTTCAAATAGTTTTCTTGAACTGGAAATATGAAAAACCAGCCGATAGTTAATACAGTCAAGTTTAGAGCCCTTTTTATGTATTGGAATGACTTGAGCTAGCTTGAAAAGATTAAGGAGAATATCATTTTTGAACGAGTTATTCAAAATTGTAGATAATGGTGTGATGTAAGTTGTAAGTTTAAACACTATTGATGGAAGACTTTTTGAACCAGTGCTTTTGCAAATTTTGAGATTTATTTAAAATTTGATAAGGTCTAACTGTGCAGCAGCTCTTCATAGAAAATCAGTATTTCCTGTGAAACATATTTAGAGCCTTAACGTGCTCCTACGTGTAGTAGACGAGTATAATCATACGATGAAGTGTTGGAGTAAAAATTTTAACAGTTAAATACCCTTCTTGAAGCCAAACTAATTTGGAGGGTATCTGTTTCTTCATATTGTAAAATATGAAGAAACATGGAGTTTACATACGTAAACTCAAAACACAATTTGTATCATTACAGATTTTATAAAAAATATATTTTTTTTTATTTGCTATATTTCGGAGACAGTTAAAGGACCAAGCTATAATATTTTGTGCTTACGTACGTATTAAATTTTAAAATAATTAAGACATTAACAAAACCAATAATAAAAAAAACCAAATAAAACAAAATATAGAACAATATTTATAATATATGTAATATTTTTTTCTAGTATACTTCTCCTACTTTGTACCATAAGGTGGATTTTTAAAATAATTGAAAATTTTTTTTTTTTTAGATTTTTTTTAAATTTTTGGCCGTTTAACAGTATCCGAAAAAAAACAAATTGTTTTTAATAAAATTTTTATTTTGAGTTTACGTACGTAAGCTCCGTCTAAATTTTTATCTCTAAATCAATCAATCAATAGTAATTTATCTACCAAAACCAATCCTACATCAACAAAAAATTATACTTAATTATAAATTATATTTAAAATAATTAATTATACTTAAATATTTAAAAACAAAATTATTACTATTGTAAAAAATTATTATTTCAACAGTTGAATTTGGACGGAGCAACTCGCACAGAATAGCTGGTGAATGGAGTGAATTTAGTTCTAATTAAGTACTACAAATATGATATAGATAACTCGGTTTCAGACTCCTCATTCTGGAGTCTGGAGTATGGAGTACGCAGAATAGGCTAAATTTAACTTTTTCAGATATTCGAAGCTAAGTAAGTAAGTAAGAAAGTATTTATTCTGCCACAAACAAATATATACATGCTATGAAAATTACAAGACCAGATAATTGGCAACAAAAAACAACAACAAGAATAAACATTAAGCATAATAATTAAAAAAAAAATTTTTTTTAAAGAATTATAATCTATATTTAGGTCTGCGAACTATATCAAGAGAGGTAAAAAAATGATTCCTTCATCATACGTTTAAAAATTTCGTAGCTTGTGATTGATTTTATTTCATTAGGAAACCTGTTCCATATAAATGGACCTTTCGGTGACAGACAGTTATTTCCCACGGTGGATATTCCTAAGTGTGTATCTAACCTTAGATGGCTGTTGCGTAGAGGGGTTCTTTAATGCTCATTACTAATATGAGAATGGCAATTCATACTGAAGAAAAATCTAATAAATTTATTTTGTGAACTTTTCAAAGGGATTTTAAGTGATTCGTTGAAGCCTAAATACCAGGTAGAACATGCCTAGTCAAAGTGAGGTTGAATCAGAGCATTGCATAGAGCACGTTTCAGGGCTGGTATTAAGAAAGATTGTTTTCCATATAAAAATCTAAGCTTAAAATTAATTTTATTTAAAATAAAGTGACCCATTGTCTTTCCACTCAGGGTTTGATCTAATAAGCAACCTAGGTATTTTACTGAGATATGTTGTTTAATTGATATGCCTCTATAAATTATATTCAAGGGATCTGCTTTTAGAAGAAAATAGGATACACTTGGTTTTTTCTTCTCCAAATTGCACACTCACAAAGTTTGGAAAAATTTCTGTTTAGAATTTTTTCTATTTATTTTACATCCTTATGTTGGAAAGCCAAGCAAGAGTCATATGCGTAAAGAAGTAATTCACAGTTTAGTGCTTGTATCTTGTCGTTCACATATAATGTTCAAAGTTCGAGAATATCTAAGGAATTCTTTTGGTGACTAGTATACCCAAAGTATGCATTTTTCGTTCTAATTAGGTATCTCAAATATATTTTAGCCACCTCGGTTCCAGACCCCTCGTTTTACCTGGAGTGCACGGAATAAGCCAAATTTGCCATGATTTTTTGATATTCGACTTTCAAAGCTCTGTCCCATCAGCAAATTTATAGCATACATTAAATATGCAATTCACATTAGACCTGATTAGGTTCTACGAATATTAAGTGGCTAGCTAGGTTTCAGACTCCTCATTTAACATGAAGCACACAAAATGGGCTATATTCATTATATGCCTAAGTCGTTTCTAAAATCAGTTTTAAAATCTTTTTTTAAATTAGTTTTATGTCTTATTTTATTTCTTACAGACAAGATACGTGTAGAATCAAAAAATATATTGCTTTATTATGTCTTGTCACAGCAACACAGATCTGCGACAATAGCAAACGGTTTGAAAACATCGTTTGTTTACAGGCTTTATATCAAACCCTATTTGAAAACCTTATCTACCCAAATTTTAACAATTTACTAGCTAAATAACTGTTTCGATACACGAGAAGAAACAGATATTTATACAAAAAAAAATGTATATAAGAAAACAAAAAATATTGAAACAAATGAAAAATATGTTGTTATAAATAATTGCAATAGAAGTTACTGATCAGTGAGCAACAATCATGTTTTTACAAAAGATTGCGAGAGGGTTTGTAGAATGCCAACAATGTTAATTCAATTTATGTATCTTAAGTACACTCTTTGTGTTTTATCTTAAAGGTATTTATTTTTCTTAATTCTTAGTTCAATAAAGTGATTAGTACAACTGCAGAATAAAAAAAGGTATGTTATATTTGTTTTTGTTTTCAATGTCCTATTAACATACTTTGTATAATCAGGTTTGTCAAAGTCAGTCGCTTATTCAATTCGTGCGGTAATTCGTGTGGTAATTTGTGCGGTAATTCTTGCGGTAATTCGTGCGGTAATTAAACCTTTTTGGAATTTTGGAAGTTTAAATTCGAGTGCTTTGTTTTATATACAAAACAACATGTGGAAATGCTATCCTACATATACTCCTGTTCTCGCTAGTTTACTCTCGTAGCTCGTGGAGTTCATGATTTTCTTTTTAAATCAATCGAAAAATATTGGATAAAATACAGTCAACGATATA
>JAUZNK010004409.1:0-10445 GCA_035046665.1 Euphysa ruthae | reverse complement strand
ATTAATTTTGAGGTTTTTAAAGAAATAATAACTTATTGAAAAAAATGTGCCGAATGTGGCAACCACGATATTGAAACTCAAAAAAATTTTGATGGAATATAGGATTTTGCACACGAGATTATATTTGTTTGCTACAATTGTAACGCTAGTGTTTCCAAATACACATCAAAGAGTTGTAACTATTTAAACAGGAACAAGAGACGACCTCAATTTGAGCGAAGTTATTTCGTAAAATAGGTAAAGATTATCTGTCCATCAAAATATTTATTCCGTTTATGAACATGCAGACAATATCAAAGCTAGAATGCCTCAATATCAATGAAAGATTTTTTTTACTGCCCATTAAATGGAGTGATTACTGCTACAAGTAAGGTAAGATGTATAGAAGCCATAGTGTTGTCTAAACATTGTAGGCAATATAAGATATGGGAAATACTAAAAGGGAAAGTAGAATACGAAGAATGGAAAACCATCGGTGCAACATCAACCATCAAAAATCTTCTGGTGGTATGGAATCAGCTGGTGCTATTGAACATTTTCGCCGCTCCGTTGTTAAAAACAGTCTTTTATATAGTGAGTACCTTGAAGAAAACGTCACTATATCATTCATTAAAATTATTGCATTAAAATCCTTTGCAAATAGCTAAGATATTATTCTAGAGATACTAGAGTGTATTGGTCACTTGCATAAATGCTTGCAGACTCATTTACGCAAATTGGTGCAGGAACACAAAAATACGAAGACGCCCTTTGAAGAAAAGGGAAAATTAACAAATAAGGTCATTAATCCAATGACAAATTACTAATAATTGCAATATGACAGAATATTAAAACTGCTCTAACTTCTGTTGAAATGGCATCTTCCATAAAAAAGTCAATTGCAGCCATTTTACATCATTGTATCAACTTTCTAAGCATTGAAAAACGGAACCGATTCTGCCCGGCGAGTGATGATTTGTGGCGTAAATACAAAAAAAAAATGCTCACAAAGTAAGTGTTAATCTGCGAAGAATCGACGTTTGATATTTTGTCGAAAATAGTTTTAAAATTTTCTGTGCTAAAGTGTCCATGGTGACACTCAGAATGCCAACAAGCTCCTGAATAATTTTATTTGGATGAGATGTCCAAAACAAATTTTTTACACAGACTTATTTTGGAGTTGTCAGTAAATAGTGCGATTCTTCATTTCAATGAAGGTTGCTATGGTGTATTAAAAGTGTTTTAAGCGTTTGGAATAGATGGCGGTGTTTGTTTTACCTAATTAGCAGCAAAATCAAACCGACACACCTTCGAAAACTTGAACAAAAAAAACTTAGAGCCGGTTAAGAGTAGGAGAAAGAGACTGAAAGCTTTTAAAAAAGGCCTACTGGATCATAAAGTTCAGAATGATGGTGATGAAAGTTATTTAAAAGGAAAATTTTAATTTTTATAGGTTTTTGTTATGTTTTTTTTTGCTATGTGATTTTAGGCACACCGCAGCACTATGAATCATCCTCACTTAACGAGGAATGATAGCAAAACTCTGAAACTTTCATAAGTCTCATCTAACTATGCTGCATGAGATAAGTTTTTTTGTATGAGAAAACTGAGTGAAGGTGGTCATTTGAAACTAATAAAGTCAAAATGGCGTGAATGATTTGAAATTTGGGTGGTTTTTGTTTATAACTTCTAGACACCTTTTGCGTCGTTTTTATTGTATAATAGGTAATAAATGAACATATGATGATATCAAAAATTCTATGGAAGAAACTTTTTATAACACCATAGTAACCACCTTATCTTACACTTTAACTCGTTTAGTCATACTCTGATAATTAAGTATAGCCAAAATATTAAGTTTTATTCTCTAATGATGTCATACACTTCAAAAATACTGAAAACTAAAGTTAGCTTTAAAAAAAAAAATGCGACAGTAAATCTTATCTCAAAAAACCTCAAAATTATTTAAAGAAAGCAGTTTAACTTGTTTTGGTAATTTCTTTAATGTAAGTATGATTTATTTATTGCATAAGTGAAAGTCGAGATTTATAATTTTTTTTGTATATACAAGCTTAACCTGAATCAACTACATTATGTCTCAATATTCTTGTTACAAAAACAATAATTTAAAAGCAAATATTTGAAGTGAGGTGTTATAAGATTAGGAAAATATCAATTTTTGCAGAAAACTATAGCTTATTGTTATTATTTTTAAAATTCAAACCTATGAGATGTCATTAAGGAAGCTTATTAAGATTTAAAGTGCAACTTATTTTGTTTTAAGGAAAGAAATATAATGCAAGTTCAAGAAGCAGGTAACATTGTTTTTCATTTACAGGTGTTTCCTGGTCAATAAAGTATGCATTTTCTTTGTTGGAATAATTTAAAACAATCTTGGTAACAATCTGATCCAATAAATGTGAGAAAATATAATTTTAAAACCTCAAACAATTTTCACGAGAAAAAATTTCCGCGAAAGAAGCGGGTACTCACAGATTTTATCCTTCACTAATGCATACCCAACCGCGCTCAGAGATTCTAAATACATGCAAATAATAATGAAAATACTGAATTGACAATAGAAATAGAACGTTTTTACACTCTTGGTAAAGAGCTGTAGAAAGGAATAAGATGGTTGCTACAACATGAGTATCCTTTATTACACATCAAGGAGAAAATTAACCATATGATTCTTTTTAATAGGGAAAATCGAACTTTATGTATAGATTTATAAAATAAATGAGTATGACATATATTCATCCTAAGAAAAGTTTATGACAAAGTCGGTTTGAAACTGGTATTATTTTAATACAACAATAAAATAAGTGAACAGGGTGTAAAAAAAAATCGAATTTTGTTTACATATCAAAGCTGGGACCAAGATTAAATGTAAGAAACCAATTATGATAGAGTAATAACGTCGTCTAACGCATAAAGAAAAGAGTAGTTTCTTAAAAATTAGGGAAATTGGAAACGATGAAAAAACTTTTTTGAGTTGCAAAAGCTTATAGATTGTATTAAACTGAAGAATTTAACAAGTTATGTAAAGTTATGTACAAGTTACATTGATATTAATTCTTTACCACCAACATCGTATACAAATTTTTTTTGCAAGTGAACCGGTTTGAGAAGTTTTTAAATGTATCTCAGTAGTCAGAGTTTCTTAATTTGTAGAGTATGCCAGTACTAGTTTTAAAAAAAAAAAGTGTATTTACAAGTATAAAGAAAGCGGTACAGTTACACTTATACGTTGATAATTTACATTAAAATTAGTAGGTCGAAGGGTTCAAATTAGTATTACCTAAACACTGAAAAAATACGAAATTTTAAGTTATAATTATTTTGAGTAAAATAAGCAATGATTTATATATTATTTTTATTTTGGTTCCAACTTAAATAAATTACAAAAATTATTTGTAAATGTTAAACACTCTTCTTGATACACATTTTATAGATAATTATAATGGCTGGTGTAAAGCAAGTAAACAAGCAAAAATAGTATAAAAATGATCTCTCTAAAAAGCGTCTGCAGACAACATACTAACGTATTGTTTAAATACAGTTTGAATTCTCTAAAGTGAAAGACCAACTCATGACGAAAAACGTTACTTTTCCTCAAGTCAATAGGACAATGAGAAAATCACAAAGACATGATAAAATCACTTAATATACTTAGTATTTCCAGGTTTCACATCAAATAAAAGGAAATATTATATCTAAATAATGTTTTATGCTCCTCGTTTTTATTATTTTATGTTTAGTTTTAATGAGATACGTTTTGCAATTTTCACGCATAATATTAGTTCATACAACATTAATTTTAAAGACTGTTTTGAATCGTTTTCGCAGTTCTTCATACTCTGTAGCTTCTCCATTTCTTAACTAATTTTCCAACAATTTCGTACATTTTCAGAAGGGCATTTTGGTAAATTGTTTGCATTATCCTTATATTAAGTTGGAATCTATTTCAACATTTTAACCAGTTCATTACTTTATGAATTTTTGTTAGTTTCAATATATTAGTCCAGTGGCCTATATTTCTGAAAACATAGGTGCTAGGGATTTTTTGTTCCTTGAAATTCTTTGGGAAATTTTTTTATGCACACCTCAACTTTTACCCAATATTCAGGTGAGCCGCAAAACGGTCAAAATATGAAATAGAACATGCTTGTTTTTGAGGAGAATAACATTTAAGGTCCTAAATCAATATTTTTGTTATTATCCAAAATCAAAGCCTCCTTTCATAAAAATTTCCTGGGTAAAGTTTAAGTAGTATAACAGGAAATTTTACCTGTTATTAACAATTTTTTTTATTATTATCTTTTATTAGAAATCAGTTGAGGCTTGTTTTGGTATGGGAAAGAACTTAAACAAGACATCTGTAATTTAAAAGTATTCTGAATTCTCTCAACTATATAATTTCCAGTTCAAACTAAATCATTCACCTTCGCTGTCCGAATAAACATCGCTTTGTTCCTTTTCTAAGTCGCTTACATTTAAATTCCACATCTTGGAACAGGAATTATCAATACAACCACAGAATTCAGTACACGAGATCCTTGGTTTTGAGCAGCTGCACGCCAGTGTTTTGCAGTGGGATGCTATAAAATAGAAGAAGAGGTAGTCTATATCAATATCAAATAATTTTTTATCCCATATCAGTTGTTTCTCAATGACATGGAGAAAAAAAAAACATTTAATCGACAAAAGAATAAAATAAGTGTAGTCAGTTTATAAATAGGTTCAAAGAAGATTTACTTAAAAAACAGTCAAAGAAGGCTTACAAGAGCAGTTGCATCGAGTGCTCTTCAAAACTTCATCAGCCGCCACTTCAGTACCAATAGGAAGCATAACTGGCTTTAAGGTCACTGTTTTCTGACTCTGTTCTCAAATAATACTGTATAATGCACAGTTTAGGTAGTAATATAGTTAGAATTTTGTGGGTCTGAAAGTTGTTGCTAAAAAGCAAATATCAAATATTTTCTTACATTGACTTACATTACATGGGTTTTTATTAGGGGCACACCTATAAATACTATCATACCACATCATTGCTTGAAAATGGGCTCGCTTGATGTTCAGTTCCAGTGCTGGATCTGTTGGTGGTAAATTTCGTAATTCTGTTGGCTTAGCAGATAATATTGCGTTGTCAGTTTTTTTCTTCTACAATAGAAGTCTCAAGCAAATACAAAAGACTTTAAGTAATTGTTAAAGATTTTATACATAATGCAATGTATATACTGGTAGGCGTAGTCTTTGTCATTATTCATCTGTGCCTATAATACAGCTTTAAAAATACCAAAAAAATGGGCAGCCATCAATGAAGGTATTAGATCTATGTGTTTAACAAAAGTTCTGCATATACTAATCAGGCCGTTATCTCCAATAAAATTTTCTATATTAACATCTGCATACCACCAGCGCCTACTTAAAAATATCGGTTTCAGAAAAAATATTTTTAATCTCCTTATAACCATCTTTTGTTATAGTACTTGGTGTGGTAATATGTAGTCTGCTTCACCAAATAAAGTTTTTAAATCACTGCGTTTGTTTCGAATTCGGCTCTGTGTTTTTTCTGAATATACATCTTTCGAAGTAACGACAAGTCTGTTTTAAATTTCTTTCTTTGTGAATATCTCTAACACAACTGAAACAATTGCCTCAATTAAATTCTCTTTTGTTTTTGTAGAAGACATGCAAATCTCTAATGCTCCAATTTATTTAAGTCGCTTACCAGTTTTAATGCTGTTGTCAAAATAGCGATCGAATTTAAGGAATCCATATGAGGTGTTGATTATCTTTGAAATGTACTGTTCAACTCCTCTCACAAGATCTTCGACTGGTCTTCAACTTCTTTTGGTCAATATATGGACGAGTGCAACATTCCACCTCTATCAAAAACTACAGCATCTGGTTTTAAGACACAATATGAAACTTCCACCTTTAGTTTATTTTTAAGTAAAGCTTTTTTTGAAGTACATCTAGCCTCTCCTGTATCTTTGAATAATGAGGTTGGAACTGGTGCAAGTTCGTATTTGAATAATGTTGTAAAATCCGGCTGTTTCATGCTGAACAGGTAGAGAACATGACAAAATATCGCTTCTATGTTCAGCGTTTCTATGGCTTAAAAATTTTATCTTTCTTTTTGCCTTCTGAAATTGTTACAACTCTTGGTCCCCTTTAGGTAGACTCTTCTGAAACTCATACATCTGCTAAATTTCAATACTGACAAATTTGTTAAAATTAACATTTATCGCCTGTTTCTTCGCCTGTGTAAAAATATTAAGCAACACATCTGGATTATTTATTTCAGCTGTGGATGGTCATCTTTTAATAAGTTCATTATTGTAAATAAAAAAAAAAAAAAAAAGACACAAAAAAATTAGTGATTTAAAATAAAATTGGAATTAAATTGAGTAAATTAAGTAAGTTTAACTCACCTCCTTGGTCTTTTTTCTGTGGGGAACCTAATCCACCAGAGTTGCATGCTTCTACTTTGGGCTTTTTAGGTAGCAAAAAATCTTTTCTTTAGATGTTCAGGCACTACAAAAATCTTTGTGATAACACCATTGTTCAAAACCAGTATTAAGATTAAAATGAAACTCATCTTACCTTTCAAAATCGTGTAACTGCGTTCGTTTAAATAGAGGTCAGCTCTTTGGAACATGATTTTTGTTAAGGAATATGTATCATCTACGATATCTTTAAATACACACACATTGCAGTTGGAACTATATTCAATAGCTGTATTTTTTGCAAATTATTATAAATTGTAAAACTATTTAAAACATGAAGCATAAAGCAATATCAGCTAAAATAATTTGTCAATAATTGAATCAATTTGTTTTTATTAATTGGATCAATTTGCCTCAACTGTCTTTTTAAAAATGAATACGAAAATAAAGATAATAATTAATATAACCAATCAATTATCAATCAATGAATGAAATTGCAAGAGAGAGTTTAATATTGTTAAGCGTTTTTTCAACGGAATATTTGGCAGATTTGGACACGTTACAGGGTCTTATTTATGGTCAAAACTTCTAAAACATAAATTTCAGACAATAAATAATATGTCTTTTAGAACCATCTTTAAAAAACGAACCCAACGATATATGACATCACCATGCTGGTCACCCGAAAATTTGGTCAAAGAGTGGAGAAAGAACAGCCAGAGTTTAAATTGTGTTCTTTATTTTGAACTCCTTTAGTTGCAGTTTATCTAGTCTCTCAGTAGTTCGAAAATTTCACTTGTATATTTTGACTATTTGCACAATCCATGTCAAATCAGCCGGAGCATGTCACCTTATGTTTTTGTTTTTGCTAGTTTTCACATATGTTAAAGGGATTATGAAAATATGAAAATCCTGAAAATTTGAGTACTTAACTCATGGCTTTTCTCAAGATATTTACTTTTCAATTTTTGCTAATCTATGCTGACTCAGTTTTTTTTCTCATCATAGTTAATGGAACGGCCCTTATATTAAATAGCAGTATTGAATGAACCGAATGAGATATCAACCTAACATGTAGATTAAATATTAGAAATATACTGAGGTTTATAGTTTAAGGTATTTTTGAAAACAGTGATGTCACCTTGAAGATTTATTTTTGGCCATTTTATAACCTAAAATTAAGGTATAAACATCATTTATAAAAGCCAAATTCTAATTTATAAGCTATAGACCGTGGCAAAGTGGTCTAAGGAGCCGAACTACGGAGACCACTTGATTCCTGCGTTTATTGTGAAACCACTATCTTATTTCGGGCAAAATTTATATAGTGTGTTTCTGCCCTCGTCCTACGTCCTAAGTTCATAATATATGTATCTGTATATAAAAGAAAAAAAGTTATTTTAAGTTATTCTCACAGCTGTTTATTGCAAACAAAGCAAGGGAGATCTTAACGAATTTTTTCAACACAAAAATCAGTCATATCCATCATCATTAACAAAAGACGGTGTGGCACGCACAGATTGTAAATCTGATCTTATGAAGTGTCTAGGAGGATATTTAGAAGAAAGTACCACACCAAACAACAGTAAACCACAAAGTGAAGCAATCGTACTAGAAGGTTCTGTTATAGTAAACATGCTGAAGCCGAGAAATGCAAAGAACTTCAATATGCTGATTTGGTATATCTCCCATATATTCGCAGTCAGTTACACCACGTAAAACGGTTAGATAATGTGTGGCACGCTTATATCGAGTAGTTTGAAATCCACAACTCGTAGGAAGCGTGGACATGGAATCAGGCAAAAATTTGAAAGAAATACAAGCATTCCAATAAACTGGGAACAATTTTTACGCAATGACAAAAATAATACGGAACTATTTGAATATCTTTTAGATGAAACTGTTAAGGCGAACTGTTAAGCATGTCATAAGTACATATGGTAGCAATATATTCAGCTCACCTGAACTCCCTCTGAAAGATGTATCACACTGTAGTCACGAAGAAGTGACTACAGTGTGATACATTCACTGTCAGAAGTGACAGTGAAGTCGATACTCGTGTTTTGTAACATGCACACCATATGGCAAAAAGCGGTTTTAACAATATACCCCATGATGCAGATGAGATGTGGATAGCAAATCTTGTAAGAAAACATCTTCGATACATTCCCATATATAATGTATCACAGAAGTTTGATTTTGCAACATTTTGATGCATCGGTATTTTTCATGCTTTGATTGGGTGTGACCAGGTTTCGTTTTTTTTTGTCGTGAAACTGCTTTTCAAATATGGAACAAATATGAAAGAGTTATGGACACATTTAAAAAGCTGAAAAATCTTCCTAATTAAACAATTATCCCTGAAACTTTGCCTATAGCTGAAAGATTTATATGTCTCCTTAACATTAAAATGAAGCAGTGGCTTGAAGTTGACCAATGTGGAAGAGAGTTGTTTGTTAAGAATGAGATGGAAGGACTACCAAATAAAAAGTCTGTTTTAACACAACATTTGATACAAAATTCATAACAAGCCGGTCATGTTTGGGAGCTTCACTGATAGAAACGCCCGTAGTACCAAATCCTGGAGAATGGGGTTGGAAAAAATTAATAGGTAGGTGAAAACGTCGCAATGATGAACTTCCATTCAGAGAAATTTGTAAATGTTGACTGTGAACGTTATAATATAATGATTTTCTTTTTTTTTAACTAGTATCCGCTTTATAATAAAATCTGCTTATTACGTTTGTCATCTACAAATGGTCTGAAAATTACAAACTTTACAGGTGGTAAATTATACTATATTTAATTTACAGTTTTTATTTTATAATATTTGATTTTATTACGATCTAAATCAATATTATGTCAAACAAAGAATGGGACAAGAGTGTTTTTGAGTGAAAAACATCTTCTGTAATTTATAATATTTGGTCTACAAATTAAACTCTTTACAGGCAATAAAAAAATGTGCGCCGAGTTTTTCTAATTTTAATTAAACCAAACGTTACGTCTACAAAAGATGATTATTTTAGCAAAAAGTGCACAATTGTTACGCCATTCTGCCTGACTACTACTAGCTTTACGCATTTGTTGAGTTTCACATCATCAAAAATTTGATACCTTAAACCATACAAATTCATCAATGGAAAGTTTGTACAAGAAATTACATTGCTTTGTTAAAAACTCTAATTGTGTATAAAACGAATAAATCTTCTGCATTAAAATTGGAATAATCTTATAGGTTTCTTTTCGGCTAACTCATGTGTGGTTTGAACTCAGATTAGTTAGAATTCGTCCTATTTTAAACCATGTTTTATCAAAAGATAAATTTTAGATTATTTTTTTTGCTGTACTTAAAATTTAAAATATTTTGTTAGAAACAACAAATTCTCTCCAGTTAAGAGAGCTTTCGGGGAATTTTCTTGTTTATGCAAACCATACGGAATGTCTTAAGTAAAAGTATAGGTTTAGAAGTAGGTTTATAGGGTACGGTTATACTATTATTCTACATCCAGTGACACAGTGACATAGGTTTAGGATCCGAAATGACTTAAAGGTTAATGCACTCAATGCGCATTTGCAGCTGATCTGCCGGAAACGGAGCCGAACATTTTCATTTACGGACGCCCGTAACTGTGGAGTGTAGAAAAACAAAAACCGCATGCGGTTTAAAAGGGTTAAAAAAAAAAAAAGCAAACTAAAGAAAACAAAAAGCTGAATTAAAAAAAAAAATTCTTAGCGTTAATTAGAAATATTTTTAATTATAATATTTAAAAAAATATTTTTCATTATTTTTCAATATTTTTCATAAAATAGTTCTTATTCAAAATTTTCAGCGATACCTTGCCACTTTTATATATAGTTAGCTTACTTTAAATATGATTTTAATGTTTTTAAAATATCTGCGTAATAACATTGTCATTAATATGCTGTTTAAAATAAACCCTGGTGTCTACGAGAGAATAAATGAAGAACAGAAAGTCACTAGAAGCAAACAACCAATTCACTTATGGT
>JAUZNK010004408.1:0-10445 GCA_035046665.1 Euphysa ruthae | reverse complement strand
AAGGTTTAAGATTTAAGAAAAAAAAATTAAAAACATTTGCTATAACTGTTTCATTTTTATTAGTATCATTATATGTATACATGAGCTAAAGTTTATCAGTAAAGAAATACTTTAGATTTTTTTGCTTATCGCAAAGTTGCTATTAAGCTCATGGGTAGGGGGATTTCATTTAAATGATGGGGAGTCAAAAGAATGAGTTCTTTATCTTTGAAAAGATAAAGAATTAAAGGATCAGAAAATATGAGATTTTACAGATTCTACGGCACTTCAGCAGTTTAGAAAATTCTTGAGTTTTGTTCGTTTTGGTCTTGCCCCTATGAAAAGTTATCAAATGCATATTCACTATTTGATAATTTTCACACAGATTCTGTCTTCTTTAAACGTAGCACAAGATGCTCATAATACTAAAAAATTATTTATTTTGAAAAACAAAACTATCACCTTGTGAAACATCACTTCAGAGCACAATTACAACACTCTTTTTCATGTGAGAAAACAAAGTTTACATGCATTTGACACTTGTAAAATTATTCATCATAAAATTATGACCTTCCCCCAAAGATCACTCACTTATCACACCACTTTGACACTCAAAACTTAAAAACACTGTATGAATCAAGTTCAAACACTGAGATGGGGAGTGTCCAGTCCTTATTTTAAGCTGTTCATGCAAAATTCTGATGTTATAATTCTATGGCAAATACGATTAATAAAAATAGCTGAATTAAATATGATTTTGACCAGTCATTTTAGAGCAAAATAGAAGAAGAAAAATCTCTTTTCACATTATCACAACTTCTGTTACAGTTTAGAAGTTCAGCAAGTGTATGTTTTTAGCATATATCCAGGGGTCGAGGTAATGCTCAGTTGTCCGTTAAATCCAACTTGAAAATTATTTAGCCAACCTGAATTTGTGTTAATAAATTTTTAAAAACAAATAAAATTTGTTGTTTTACTTTTTGACAGAACTCCTGGTAAATCTTTTTTTTTTTTCATTTCTGATAGATATATAGATATTTTACATTAAATTGCTTTGTGAAATTGTTATCAAAAATAAATCGCTATTGTTAAAACAAAAACAAATCAATTGAATGAAGATCCAACCCACAGGAACTCAGGGTAATAAGAATTTTTTTTATTTCAGGTGAAATTTTTTATATTTATTTGTTTTGGATCGAAATAAGTCACTAAAAAAACATGTCACTGTATTTAACCTTCACTTGTATGTAAACAGAAAAGCTTTGAAGATTAAACAATATAAGATAAGTTTAAGTTTTGCTTAAGATTCTTACCCCCCTTTTGATACTGCTCTTTTACAAAGTCTTGAAAATGTTTTAAAGATAAAACCAATTGGGATTGATCACATTTAAAATCAAACAATCAGTGTGCAAAATGAACAATAGATTTAAAAATATCTATCTGCTTTCAATTATTCGATTTTATTTCCCATTGTATTAAAAAATGTAAACAACATATTATTTTCATCTTTTAAAGCAGTAGTATATTTTCATTAAAATAAGTTTTTGTCTGCTCCTACACATGCCCCTAAAAATTATGAGGTTTGTGATAAAGCATGTGTGGTTAATTTAATAAAATAATCACATTTAAGCCTATTAAATAACCATTATATCACCCTAAACACTTTTTGTTTGAAATATAGATAAAGACAGAAAATGATCAAATTGTTTGAGGCTAATTTTATAATTACGCATATTTAAGACTACAACATAAGACAGTTAAACCACAATTATAAAAAATCTGCAGATTAAAGAGGCTATTCAAAGAAATTAATATTTGATGTATTTTATTATTTGCTTTAAATTTTTTTACATCGCATTTTGGAATGAATGAATTTTGGAATGAATGAATTTTAAAAAACTATTTTATTAACAAGAAGAAGAATGTAGAAATTATCTTTTTGCGCGCAAGCCTGACTGACATAAAATTTACCTGTGCAAGTGGATTTCACTCAAAAGTATAAATAAAAACATTGCCGAATGCCAACCCTTCTTAAAGGGGTGAAAATATTTCAAATAATGCATAATACATTAAAGGCATAAGCACAGTATTTAAAATGGTTGATTAATTTGTAATATTACTGATTAAAACCATGAATTTTTGGAAGCAAGAAAATGAATAAAAAAGGCTTTAAACCCTGTTACAGGCAATCTAAGGAATATCAATTTCAAAAATTTCTCCACACAACCCAACCATGGTGAGCTGTACTGGGAAGGGAAAGGGGAGGAGAGGGAGAAAGGGATAAAATATGCGATCGCTTAGAAAAACCTTATTTCCAACCCTTGAAATCTTAATGAAAAAATCATAGAAAAAAATCAACATTCATATTCACACATATACCATTAAAAAAAAATTAAATAAATAAACTGTAAAAATAGTATAAATTTAATAAAATTATTTTATTTTATAAAATTATTGATCCAGGTACATGTATGATAATCAAATACAAAAAGCTATAAACAAAAGATTTGAATAAAAGTCAAACTCAGTTGAATTGTCAGATATGTAAATTTTGGCTGTAGGGGAAAATTTTTTCTTTAAGCAGCCAGACTAGTTGCAAACCTGTGACATTGTTAAACTATTTTAATGATCTTTTAATAAAATTCAATGTGTTCTCCAGTCCATAATGAATCATTTAACGTTTGGAAGCGACCTCCAAAGTGGAAGTATGTGTAACCCGGAATGGTCTGTGATTCAAATATCTTTATTACATCAAATTCCTTGACTAGTCTGGTACAATGGCTCACAAAGGTCAAAAGAGGATCATTCTAAATCTTTGATTCCAAATATGGTCATTTTAAGCGTATAATCAGCATTTTTGGAATTTTTTGAAGCCTACTTAGTAACCTTTTTTGAAATTTTGAAAGGTCTATGGTATGGTGAGAGGATTTATTTCATACAACTATTAATAATTGTTTCAAGAGAAGAGCATCTCATGACTCATATGATCAGCTGACGACGGTCCACTTTTGGGCTTCTGTCCATGATACATTTTCTGAAATTTTATTTCTTTTTTCTCAATAAGTTACACTTAAATTTATGCAATTATTATGACTTTGACTTTTCAACGGTTTTAAGAATTTTTCAGGACTAATTTACCATGTTTTTTATTTTCTCATTTTTATGTTTTTAAGACAGACTTTGCTTAAAAGCCTTTTTAAGAGGAAAAAGAAGTTTTGATGGTTTTTTTTTCTAGGTTTAAGTTGTTCTAACAGCTGTTGATATCATTTAGATTGGCGCGTTCCATTTCATCTTCTGGCTGGTGAATACTTGCTAGAGAATCATGTCAACAAAGATAACCAAGTGGTCCTTTCTAACTATAGACTATTTGTGACTTCAAATCAAGTGTTCTCAAATGTAATGTTTATTTCCGTTATTATCAAGCACCAAAACTTGTTTTTAGTTATTCTTATCATTATGCGACTGAATGACTAATTTTGTTTGGAAAAAATTCCTGTGAATTTTTCCTTCCGATATTTTGTTAGTTTTGTTCCTAAAATTATGTCTGTCAAAAATAGATTTTTTATTTTAATTTTGGATGTAAATGTAAGCGCACCTTTATGGCATATTACCGCTTAAAGTATTTCTTTCTGGGCTGGACCTAAAACTGGTTGAATTCAGTTTGTTTGAGTGTCAGCTTTGATAAAATTTTTTCATATAACATTGAAAATTTATTTACAAGTCTGTAATCTGATGCATTTAAAATTTTTAATAGCTTTAATGATTTGAAACTTTGGAATAAAATAAGCTTGATATTTCAACAATTGCTACTTTTGTTGTTTATTGATTATTTAGCTTCTATAAAAATTAATACATGCGTGTTGTCTCTGGAATTATTTCTTTAATTTTATCTGAAACGTTATTTAAATTTCTTGCCTAATATGAGCATGATTTTATAAGCTGGTCAACTCCCCCTAACACACTTAAATAATACCTATTTCTGGCATTACATTTTCTTATGTTCTCACATTTAAAAAATTCTATATTCAATCTTTCAATATTTCCAATCTCTCAATAGCACTTTTTTCCCCTAGCAATAGGTAACTTTTTCTTAGATTTCTCAGAAATTATTTTTCTCGTGATTTTTGGAAATTTTGAAGAAAAATCAAAAATCATTTCATATGAAATCTTGTTATCACACGCGGAGCTTTTTGCGCATGATTGTTTGCATCAAAAACTCTTTTTTGTTTTTAACAAAACAAAAGCTTTTAAGCATTTCTAGTTTCTAGTCTGATGTTTTGCTGCAATTTGTTCTTTTGGTTTGAATTTAGCATAATTCATGACAGCTGTTACACTCTACTTTTCATGTATTACTTATATACTAGTTTTTGTGTTATTTAAAGAAATTAGAATTAAGTTACATCATTACAAAGCGCAATTATGTATTGTCCATTTACTATTGGCTGTAGTAAAAATTCTTCTAAAGTTTTCATTTTGGAAAAAAATAACTAAAAGTGCTGATTTAGGAAACATCATTTTAAAGCTTTTCCAGAAAGTAGAGATAATATAGGAGAATAACATAATCAAGAATCATTCTTTGTTATTTAGAAATACCATTTTAAATATTATTGAACGGAATGAAATTTTGAAATGAAGTTTTAGAGGTATATAGATATATAAGTTTTTATTCTTGTCAACACTCTTAGATCGCTGTTAGATGTATTGATTATGTGGAAATGAGAGAACTACTTGCCTTGCATGTTTACTGCAAGGATGGAAAAACAATCAGGTTTGTTATTTCAAACATTGTAGAATTTAATAGCTGATATTTTACTTTTATAGTATATGAAAAGCTATTTATCTTGGATAAATTGAATACAAAAAAAAAATTTTTTTAAAAGAAATGAACATTTTTATTTTTAAGGAAAAAAAATCGTTTTTATCAAATTATATTATTATTATGCTAAGGTTGAAGCTTTTATCATAATTATTTTTTGATTGCATGATGTAATGTATTCAATCTAATGTTTTTGTAATTGACAGCATGCTTTTGGTATCACAATTTAAAAGCAAGATAAACTTGTTGCTTAGTTGCTTAATTTAAAACATTCATAAAATGGTATTTTTTGTTTTATATCTTCAGTGAATATTTATATTATAAATACTAAGGTCATAACATTAAAGTCATGGCACTATTAAAGCATGTAGGTATATTCACTATTTTTCCTTGCATTTTTTTATCTCACATCTGAAATTTGGTTTTTGGTTCCAGGCTTCAAAAATATCCTTTATATGAAATAGCTGGCTCATATAAAACTTTCTCGAGGAGTAGTTTAGTTGGAAACCAATGATTCATGATATTAAATAACTTGTTATACTGCAGGCTTGTCTATTGGTATAGAATCTATTATTGTTAAAAATATCATCTGAAATCAACACTGTTTTGCTATATAACTCTCGGTTTGGTAACTTTTCTCCAGAAATATTGATAAGTATTTTCCTGAAAATGTCCTTGGGAAAGAAATATTTTGAAAAATAATGGTTGAATTCTTTTTAATCAAACAAAAAAAAAAATGGTTCTCTAGGAACAGGCATCGAGATTTAAATAAGTTATGAGCAGATTAGTTTTCAGAAATTTAGAAATGTATCCGTTAGACATACTGCGATAAATAAGAACTTATCTGTTTGTTGAGGTTCTATTAAAGATGATCGTTTCTAAATCACTTACGCAAATTCAGTAAATATACATAAATTGTTAACCAAAAATTAGTGCACTGTCATGGATTTAATTGGATTTAAGAGCTTTGGAAGATTTCTTAGGCGTATTAAAACCAAACCAAATCATTTTTGGTAATTTTTCTCCAAAGTTTTCATTTAATAACAGAATCGGCTTTCTAATAAACCAATCACCAAGATTTAAAGCTCAACCTGATCCAAGAATATTTTAAAGCCTGTCTTAATTAAAATATAGAAAAATTTTTTTTTTAAAGGATAAGCTTTGAGACACAGGAAGACTGTTCTGATTGGTGGCGACATATAACGTCAAGTGAAGCATCACAAACTGGAGTTGAAGACTTATTTGCTTTTCACCACTTCAACAAAATTTCATCCACGTCACAATACGAAATCATAATGAAGCCAAAAAAAAATTTTTATTCAGGTAATTATTTTTATCATGAATATAAAATATGTTTATTACTCGTTTTAGGATTAGCATCAAAAAGTTGAATGAATTTTTTTTTTTTTTTTAAGGTTTTATATTGGTTTCACTGCAAATGATAATTTTAACCCTCGCCCCTTTATATCTATAAAAATAGAAATTAGAAATTGATACTTTGCCTGTTCCTGATAGGGATTTTCTGTTTCTGATAGGGATTTTCTGTTTCTGATATTGATTTTGAGCCATATGCTAATATTACTCATCTAAAATTTATATTTCTGAAAAAGTAAAGTTATTTTTTGGGATATTTTGTTTTTTAATCCAACTTATAAAGCTAGCACACTTTTTTGCACCTAGGTATTCCAAGATATAAAGCTACATGTATATGTTCCAGTTTTAGATGTAATGAAAATTTAACTAATTTGAATTTTCAGTAAAACAATACAAAATCTGTATACTTGCGGCTCTCTTCTTCACCTAAAAAAACGTCTAAGAGTAGTAAAAGAAAAGTTAGGTACAACATGCAAGTCCCCTTTTAAAGCAGTATTAGAGGTTTATAAAAAATTTGAGAAAACTTGTTTTTTTTTTTTTTTGCTGCCGAGTTTGGTAAAAAAGGTTGGTAAAAAAGTTTGGTAAAAAAGGGTAGTAAAAGAACTTAACTGTCCTTTAAGAGTGAGAGGTTCTGGCTATCTTTATTTTTAATTACATGATACACTCCAGATTAAAAAATGAACTCATAATTGATTTTAAATTTCATTTTTATTTGAAAAATGGGAGTGGTTGAATTTCTTTAGAATTTCTTTAGAATTTATTTTTGAGAATATTCATATTCTTTGACATACAAATTTGTTTAGGATTTCATTCAGCTTTGTGAAACTCAATGCTTTTAATCAAATATATTAGGTCTTTCAGTATTATATTAAACAATGTATGTAAAATATATTAGACAACATTTCATCTGAAAATAATGATGTTAGGGATGCATTGTGGGAGAGAAAAGCTGCAAGACCTTTAGGATTATCTGCTAAAGGGTCGGGAGATAATTTCAGACTTTATAAACCTGGCTATATGTAAGGTTGTATTACCTGCTGATTTAGAGCTTAATACAGTTGTAAGATTATACAACGGTTAAGGAATTACCCTTAAAAAGGTAAACTTTTTAAGTTTGAAATTAACAAACCAGGTTTTAGAGATTGGAGAAAGCTATAAAGAAGATTATCAGACAACAAATTGAAATAGTGAAGATTTAGTTTGTTTTCTTGCTAAGTTTTAGAACTACAGCTGTTATTTTAGATTATTGCATCCTTTTAGAGAAACAAATTCAGAGGCAACCACCGCTGTTGCTACAGGTACATAGAAATCCAACATTAAAAACATTTTAATGATAGATGGGCGAGCGAGAATGTATAATATATTCAGTCTATAACGATCTTACGTCTTGCTAAATTTATGTTATGTGCGGGTTGTGTTACATGTTATGTGCGGGAGGTGCATGGTGCAATTATTTTTATGTTTATGTGCATGGAGCAGTAATATAATGTAATACAGGTAATACATGGTATATTTTGTAGTTTTTGATTGTTGAGCAAAATTTTTTTTTTTTTTTTTTTTTTTTTTAATGGAACTGAAAGGTGTGATTATTTGTATTACAGGGAGTTCATTAGTAACTGAATGACTGTTGTTTTAGTTGCAGATAATGGTGTAGGTTTATTCATTGAGGATATCCGTCGCATGGAATTTAATACCAAATCAATATGGCGGATAACTGAAATCAATAACAAATTTGAGTAAGTTTATTTTTCTAATTTGAAAACATGATATAATTTGCTTCAAAATTTCCCTTTCAATTGTTTTTTTTTTTTTGTTTTTCTAGTGAAAGTTTAAATTTATTTTTCTAACGGTGACTTAAACTAAAGAGTATTTCAGTAATTTTTTTAACATGGCAATTGTTACATTTAGAATTTGTAAAACATATCCAAAATTTCATGTTGTACCTATGTGGGTGTCAGATGATGACCTCAAAACTGTTGCTCAATTTCGATCGCTAAGAAGATTTCCTTCAGTAGTTTGGAGGTAATTAATTTCATTATAGTTAGTGTAATCAAACCCTTGAGTTATTTCTAAACCAAAATATTTAAATATCCCTTTGGCTTCAAAAACTTTCTGTTGTGACATCTCAAAAATAAATAAGTACATCAAAACATTGTTTCCACTTTTTTTTTTTTTTTTTTTTTTTTTTTTTTTTTTTCACTGCTCATACCATTGTCTGATTTCCCCAAAATTATTGAGCATAGTAGAAGAAACTTTGCATCGGATCTTTATTTATTTGTTTGTTCTGTTTTTTAATATTTTTGCGGACTCTGCACTTTAAATCTCACCTTTTAAAAATGTTCATGAAATTGAAATTAAAACTTGTTTTTCCATCTCATTCTAGCAAATTGTTCTAGGAATCGAAAAATTAAATGGAAATCAGCTTCATCAACAAAACTTAGTTCTTGATTTCGAGAGCTTTTTTTACAACAGCCAATATGAAATCCTTGTAATAAAAAAAATAAAAAAACTTGATTAGGGAAGATAAATGCAAATGAAATTTAAAAAAAATATAAAAATGTTTGATTTTGAAATTTTGACTATCATAAGTTTAGTACCTCTGGACAATTGGACAACATTATGATTTTTTTGGTATTTCACCACTAATTGGTTGTTATTACAAGCAATGTTGTTCCCATGCCTCCTTTTCTTTGAATCAAAGAATCTATGTTTTATTTAATTCTTTCAAAATATTAATTTTTGTGTTGTTTCTAATATTATGCTATATGTTTTACACAGGAGCAAGAAGAACGGCTCAGTTATAGCTCGTTCTAGCCAGCCAGAGTTGGGATGGTTTGGATGGAGATGTGAAAAAGATGAAATCCTTTTATCAGCTATATCGCAGGCTGCAAATCTGGACAGTTGTAATGATAATTTTAACATGACAGTGTCAGGTGGTTAATCATTTGTAATGTTTAAGTGTGACTCGTTATACTGATGTGCAAGGTGTTATTATTTTTGGAGCCCTGACAACTGCTTGATTATAAATAGATAAAGTTTAGAGTTGTCAAGAGTTTAACTTCCACATCATACAAAATTTTAAGTAACACAATTTTGCTATTAAAATCTATGTTCGTGAAACTGTTAAATGAATATACAAATACACCCTTCCTGGAATGAGTTCCTTGTTTTGCAGTCAATTTTGAAATAACCTTTCTCATATTTTGTTTTAGTAACAGACATGTCTGGTGCTACAACGCAACCTTTTTTGCTTGTTGATGCTCGATCTTATACTGCTGCAGTAGCTAACAGAGCTAAAGGAGGTGGCTGTGAATGTCAAGGTATTTTTTTATCAGGCATCTGTCAAAAAAAAAAAAAAACCCTATAAAATATTTTTGTCTGCTTTTGTGTGTCTATTTATCTTCCCTTCCTTGCCATAGTTTTAAAAAAGTAGCAAATGCAAACCTGATGATTGTACAATGTACAACATTGAAAAAATTCTTGCTCTGAATTTTCGAATATTTGCACAATATGCTGGCATTCCAGACTTAGCTTTAAAAAATTTTTTTGAATTTAAGGATCATGTTAATAGCTGTTTTTGTTTTTGTGTTTTTAAATTTCTGGAGCTCTATTTTTAGTGAAACAACCACATTCTGAATTAATCTAAACTATGCATTATGCAGAGTAATCTTTTTTTCAAAAACCTTTGTTAGAAATTCCCAAATAAAAATTAATAATAAATCTAATCCATTGTTTCATCTTTCTTATTTTTGTTAGAATATTACCCTAACTGTGAAATACAATTTATGGGACTACCTAACATACACGCCATTCGGAAAAGCTTTCAAAGTGTTCGTACACTCTGCTATCTGGGAAAAGAACAAGCAAAGTAAATACTTCTTTATTGTGATATTTTTACGTTTTTTTTTTTTTCCTTTTTTCTTGAAGTATGTCGCTTTTTGTTTATAATCACTTCAAGTATGCTCTTATTTAAACATTGTTATTCTAATTTTTATATTTTAGACAATAAATAATTATAGACAATAAATAATACATGATTATAGACAATACATAGTACATGATTATAGACAATACATAATTATAGAAAATAAATAATACATAATTATAGACAATACATAATTATAGACAATAAATAATACATAATTATAGACAATACATAATTATAGACAATACATAACACATATTTATAAACAATACATAATACATAATTATAGACAATACATAATTATAAACAATACATAATTATAGACAATAAATAATACATAATTATAGACAA
>JAUZNK010004407.1:0-10446 GCA_035046665.1 Euphysa ruthae | reverse complement strand
GATCGCGATAGATCAAAGAAATATTGAAAAATATAAAATAAAAAATAAAGTTTATACGCCGCCGTTTTTATGTATTTTTCTTTCAATTCCTCTCCACTAGGATAACATTAACCCCTTATGAATATCCGACTTTATCTGAAATACACGATAAATTTTAGGAAATTATAACTATAACGTTAAATACATATTAATTAGCAGAAAAGAAAATATTAAATATAATTATTTGAAAGAATATAAAATATGCCTAAATAATTTTTTAATGCGATATTAGTCAATAAAAACGAACGTTTTTTTAGATAATAAAAACGAATAATATTTGAACAGTAGAGAATAATTAAATCGAAACAATACCTTCGACGTCTAAGCCAAATCAAAATTAATTTTAATACTCTCTCAAGCAAAGTTTATCCAAATGTTAAAAAAAAAATCATTAACATTCCATTCGAATGATTTTAATCATCAATAAGATTTAGTTTCCTGTCTTTAATCAAAGGCGTGACCAGTAAAAGGTAAATTTAAATTCATCTTAAATTGAAATATATTTTTATTTAAAAACAATATTTTTATCTCACTATATATGCAATATACCATAAAATCACTTTTTTCTTTTTCTTCTTTTTTTTCTATAAACTATTCTTCCAACAGATCAAAACCAAATAAAAAGTAATTTCAATACTGTTGAGAGAGAATTTATATCTGTTTACAGCTTTATTTATTCCTATTTAGCTACAGCTTAAATGTATATTAATCATTGGTAGCGTAGAAAACTTGCTTTTTGTTGAATTCTGTTGCAGTTTTCTTCTATCATAAATTACCATATACCATTTTTAACCTTGACTTGCCAACAAGCTTGCCTTGCTTTCGCAAACCTTTATATATTGATTATTCACAGCGCCAGGTATTTAAGGGAAAGATTGTGACATGATGACTAGAAAGATAGAAAAATCATCGCTTATTTTATTTGTTTATTTTTTACAAACTGTTTTATTTAATTTTTAAGCTTTTGAATTCATCAACAGATTCTCTGGGTTTTTTTTGGCTGAATTCTATCATTTTCCACCGGCCGAGAAAGTTAAAATTTTTGTATAAATACAGGTTCCACTTCGCATTAAGTATAATTTGTTTTAAAAAGCTAAAAACTATTTTAGCCTATGTAATAGTTTTGCTAGACTCCCCCAAACGTAAGGTTCACGTTTATGAGAAGTTAAACGCATTTATATTCTTAATCATTTATTAATTTAAAAGGCAATTTCAAGAAAGAAGTGTTTTTTATAAATCCATAATATGCACACGCTCTCGTGAGCTAAACATTAATTAGAGGACGGTGAAATATTTTATACATAAACAAATTTTCTTTACATTGGCTACTTTAAATTTTTAGGTGGTGAAGCCTCTGTAGATATACCTGAAGGCGGTATGTGTTTTACATCAGTGCCAAGTGACTTTATTTCGTCTACCTATATATTTAACACAATGAATATAAAAATAAGAAAATATTTGAAAATGATAACGATCTTAAACAAAATTTATTAAACGATAATATGTAAAACTTGTAAGAAATCATGAGGTGTCTGAAAGTATTTCCTTGCAATAAAAAATTTCTTTTCGAGGTCGTTTAAATCTGAAGCGATCCCTTAGAGAAGGTAGCTGAAAACCTGATTGCGTCATTCTGATGTGTACATATATTTCCATAAGAAATGTTTTTTCCTATTTGCTTACAGTTATTTATATAATTCACTCTTTTGCTTCAAAAATGCTTTATGCGTAAGAGCTTTTGATGCCTTTTATAATTCGTTAAGTTCAGATTTTAATCTTGGTTAACTTTACTTGGTTTGTGCTTTGGTTTTCAACACTTCTATTCACAAGCCTGCTATTGTTTATTAAACTGATTTAGAAACATTTGTCCGGTTTTTTAAATCACAAATGTTTCTGTCTACTGTTTTTAAAAGAATAAGGTCAAAAAAGCGTAGAAATTTTTCAAATCTTAAAAACCTTAATTTTTTCTTTAAAATTAATGATATTTTCGTCATTCTTGGTTTTTTTTTGTTACTGTTGCTTTTTTTGCTTCTACTGTTGTTGTTTTCATTGTATTTATTGAAATAATTTTGTTGCTTATGTTGTTATTTTTATTTGCATATAAGTTTTTTGATACTATTTTTATTTTCGTTATAGGGTTTGATATTGATGTTTTTGCTCCTCTGGTTGCTGTTTTTGCTATTAGTACCAATGTTTTAATTGTTATATTCATTTTCAAAAATTGTTGTTGGTGTTACTGGTCTTAGAGATTTTGTTATTTCTTATATTTTTATACTTAAAATTTCATGACTAACTTCAAAATTAGCAAAATAAATTTAAATCAACTTGAAAAAGGCTCTTTCTAACTGTCTCCAAAATTTATAAATCAAACTTTTTTTCAATATAGATTTAAAAAAAAAAAAGAAGAACTTTTGACAACATTGCCTTAGTTATTATTAAAACTTATCAATTGAAATTTTTGGTGGATATAGTTTAAATCCTTCAACAAAGTCAGATACGAAGTGCTTTAAAGTCTTTTTCGCTATAAATTAACTTTGAAAAAAGATATGAACCAAAAGTTTTCTTGAAAATACGGAAATAAAAAGTAATTCATTCAAATAATAAGACAATAAAGCGATATATCTTGAAGAAGACACCGGCACAAAAATTGTCAAGGTTGGTGTTTATGAATCACAAATGAAGAGTACAACTGTCTTCGGAGAAGATACATATCTTACTACTTATTTCTATATTATTTATAATTACAATACCACAGTTTCTTCAATAATAAATATAAACTTTATTTTAGAATTGATGCTACAAAGAGCAAAATAAACGATTCTCACAAAATACAGACGAAAATTATGTTTTTGTCGTCGACTAATGTTTGTGCATTTCTTTAAAGGGTCAGATACCACATCTGTTTTTATATGGAATTAGAGAAGGAATAGCTTTTAGTCGACTTGTGAAAATAGTGACTTTTTAAAATATAGCAGAAAAACTTTTAGAAAATTAAGTAAATCGAGAAAGCAGGTGAAATTAGCTCTTATGATCATAAGAGCTAATTTTCACCTGCTTTGTACATTCTACACACACACACACACATATATAATATATATATATATATAATAATATGTTATAATATAATAATAATAATCTTTCTTTCAACTTTAGCACAACAAGAGTTGATTGGCTCGCAAATGGCAATTAGTCGTTGCAATTTAATTTCGGAAATTCCGCAACTTAAACTTGAATTTTGGGTTTCATTTAATTTCAAACCTATCAATTTTTCTACGGAATGGACGAATGTTATTCACTTAACTATAGGCTCCGATAATAGTAGAATACCTGCCGTATTTTTTGATAAAACAGGTTTGGGTTCACTTTTTATTTCTATGGCTATAAACGGAATTGGTAATTGGATTTTTCGAACAAGCCCTTTACAGCTCAATGAATGGCACCGAGTTAATATAAGTCAAACGGAAATTGGTACTTTTTATATCTACAGAATATATATTAATGATGAGCTTGTATACAACATTTCAAATTCAGCTCCTTCTAGTTTTGATAATGTTAAAGTGTATGCATCTAACAAATGGTATGCACCTCATGATGGAATGATCAAAAATCTGGTTATTCAGAATGGTAAACCAAGTAAACTTTTAAATTTCTTTATTTAAATATATTTCAATTGATTTATAATTAGCGAATAAATAAGCGATATTCCCACAATGGCCGCTTGGTTCAAAATATCTGGTTAATTGTAAGAATCGAACTCCATTTCATTTCAGATATTTATAAAAAGACGTTTCTATTTAGAGCTTCAATTTCCTGATTTTATTAAATAGGTTTAGACAAGTCACAAATTTCTAAATCAATTATAGTTTGGTACAGAACCATTTATTTATATTTGATTTATCATTTAAAGTAAAGTTTCTGTTAGGTCTTAATTGTAAAAGTTTCCCCGTAATCGTTATGAATTTTATTCAGTAATTGAATAAAATTTTTATCCACTCGCATAGTATCGGGTAAATGTATAAAAGTTCTGTTTCAAATAGTTTGGTTCTTTTCAGTTTGTTTCTAATTTTCAGTGCTTTGTATGTAACGCTAACGCAAGTTGTTTATAATTTCCATCAAGTGTATGTTTTTAATTTTGCTTTACCCTTGTTTTAACTTACCATATTTTTTCGCCGGAATAATTCTTAGATCATGCACTTTCGATTAAATATATTTTAATGTGCCTATTTTTCGTTAGTTCATTGGTACTGGGGGTTAAACAACTAAAAGTTTGATTTTTACAGAAAAATAAATAATTCAGTTGTATTTACTCTTCTGTTAAATTTTTTTGCAACGATGAAATACATAAACTGGGCAGCTCTGAACTAATTGGACTGTCATTTATTGCAGTTAAAACTGAATTATTTCTTCATCATCTGTACTTTCTTGGTTTTTTAGTTTATCAGGGAGTCATATTGACAATTTATGTTCCCGTGTTTTCCTTTTTCCCTCTGATGGTTATAAAACCTAATAAAGGATGGGTTTAGAATTTTATCAAAGATGAGCAATACAAGGTGCTTGTTTCGAAATATAATATGATTGATCTTCATCGTACTCCATGTTATTCTCGCGAGACTTGGATTAAAATTGAATTTAACTTCAAATTAGAATGTAACTCCAATATAGAAAAATTAATGTCCTTATTCAACGTTTTATCAGATTTAATTTTGACCATACTATAAATATAATATAAATAATATAAACCATTTTGAACATTCAACTAAGTTTCTGCCCATGAAGCTTTTTATATTACATCGTGCATAAAAAAAAAAAAAAACCGATTATCTCTCCGAAAAATTTTACAGTTTTAGCTTGCAAGTGCGACTGGCTGAGAAAGTTGACACCATTTTAACAAATTTGAAAATTTTTTATTTATGTCTAGTTTTTATTGTAGTACAAAAGAATACAACATTCTTCTTTCAGTATCCTCTCTCATTATCACTACACTAGTGTTGGCACTATAAGCTCACCTTAAAGATTATGGTGATATCTCTATTACATACCTCAATGTCAATACTACATTAACCCTTTCGCCACAACGATTTTTTTTTTACTGTCGAGCCCAGTATAATTTTTTAAAGTGTTAGGATGTAGGATTGGTTTTCACAAACTTTATTATAAGTCAAGATAGGATATTCTTTCACCAAAGTTATATTCTCCGAAAGTTTATTAAAAATGTTACACGCCCAATAATATAAGCAAATATACAACTAAAAAAAATATCAAGAAGCAATTAAATAAACGAAGACGAAATGAAGTGCAAAATTTCCTGCTTTATAATTGTGCCCCGTAAAAATTCAGTTATGTGATAAAACTTCTCAAAATAGGGATTTTCAAGTAGTAATATAGTTATTAACCAATTTGTAGTAAACAGGTTTTTTCAAATTTAATGTTAAGAGTTTTACAAGGTGTTTGTTTTGATTGACCTATAAGATTTTAAAATACAGAATATAATGAAGAAATTCTAGAAAATTATCAATAAGCAAGTTATACGTTATTCTTTGCATGACATATCATAAAACAGCGTATTATTTGACCATAATTATACAATGAATTTTTTTCGTTTTTTTTTTAATCTATAATCTATTATATAACACAAAATACATACCATGTCTTATTATTATTATATATTATTCTAAACAGATAAATTCTCAATTCTCTTGCCTTAGTGGAGTCCAGGAATATGTAGCACAAACCTGTATTTTACGGCTTTAACAAATTTACACTTATAGATATCTTTTAGGATTAATTTAATTAAATTAATTTAGGCTTAGTGACTTCCAGGTTTTACTCTAATTTATAGGTAAATGTATCAAATACTCAAATGAAATTCTGTGTAATAATATCCAAGAAATCTTGGGCGTATCTTGGCGTATGAGAGTTTATTACGGGAAGTTGGAATTTGAAATTGAAGTGTTTTGATTCCTATAATTAGATTCTTAAGAAATGTATAAATAAATCGTTTTAAATTATGCTGAAACAGGAAACGAAATATCATCATCATAAAATATTTAACCTATTACATAAATGTGATTTTTGAGTCAACTAATAAGTTATCAATACTTTCGTTGATGTTACTCTCACAATAAGTATATTTTGCATGGAACCCGACTTTGCTGTATATCTAACCTCGTAAAGTTTTAAACTTGATGAAATCATGTTTTTAGTAAATGGTTGGTTAGATATTATTCAGCATAATAGTATCAGCACGAAAACATTTCTTGATTATTTAGAAGTATTTTTTTTTTCCATTATCTATTTTATTTTATAAAATGCCTACTAGTTTTCCCTTAGTTCATAAACTAAACCTCTTAACGCTATAACAGCTACAAATTTTATATTATCAGTTGTTCAAGAAAAATTAGTTTAAAATTTTCAGGTTTAGAAGTCATAAAAATTCATGAAAACTAGAAAATAGTTTGGGTAGTAGTAGTCCAGAAACTCCTTGTAACGCAGTAAACATTCTAAAAAGGTTTTTGTTTTCTCGAAATTTTTTTCCGATTTAACATAATTGTGTGGTCTTTATTGAGGTGGTTGGGAAAAAGGAGTTAAAGTCAACTGCAACCCGATAGAAATAGATGATCAAGCAATTGCATTAAGTACGAGCCAGGAATACTTAGAAAGATGCTGGAACAGCATTACATCACTTGCAGTGCTTTGGAATGTTGGTGCCGGAGGTCTGTGCACTTGTCTGTAATTTCACCATTATCTCAATAAAACTGATAAAGAGAAGAAAGACATTTATTACAAACCTTTTTTCAGTAAGTTATACATATATTTTTTTATGTTTTACATAAAGTTTATTTGTTGTTGTAGAAAAAAGTTCTATTTTGTTCACATAGATAATTATTATGTTAATAATTATGATGTTATGACGTTCATTAAATTGAGAATTTCTGATTTTATTAAGTATTTCAAAGAGTTTGAAAAGAATATTTCGAAACTTTTTAAGTGCACTTGCTGAGAGATATTTTTGAGTGATATTTTTCAATTAAAAAACACGCTATCAATTGTTTTTTCAAAAATCGTAGATCAAAAGTCCTATAGTTTTTCGCAATGAATATAATTTTTGATGTAAACCTCATGACAGCTTTGCATTCAATAATATTCTTTGGAAGTTTTTAAAAAAAGTTACGAAAAAAAAAAAATCTTTGAAGGTTAATGACAGTATAAGAGTTTTAAAACACACCTGATGGAAGTGTTGTGTTGGTGATTTGGAACAGAAATTCCATTTATGGGATGATTTTTTCAAAATAAAAAAAAAAAAAAATCAAAGTTTTTGTTTTTTTCGATTAATAAACAACGAAGCAATTTCAATAACAAACAATAATATTTTTTTAAGGGCATGTTGCCATGGAAATCAATTTGGGACTTATAAGTGCCATCGGGTATTTCCAATCTCAGATTTTTTTATAAGTCTTATTTTGCTGCCAATAAGTTACAGGAAAACAAAATAAAATTATATTGCGAGGTATGCAACTACCTTTCATTGTCATTAAAAAGAAAATACATATACAACGGTCACATAATCTCAAAATTTATAAAACAATTCTTCTTATCATATCCTAATATTCTTCGAATTACAAGATCTTCATGTTTGCTCATGTCAACTTATTGAAATCAATAAATGCGTTATATACACAATGCACGGTCAATCAAACCAAAAAATATTCAATGCCACAACTTTTTATATTTTCTAACCCATATGAGCATATCAACATATCGACCTTATTAACACCACCCATGAATATGTTGTAGTTTTTTACTGAAAGATGGCAATTGAAAATTTTTCTTGTTCCATCTTTTTGAGTTCTCAACACAGTTGCTGCCTGCGCTCCGTAAAAGTTGGATAATATTGACACAACTTTGTTGTCTTTCCACTTATAATAAACTAACCCCCTGTTTGAAACGCGGTGGTTGAAGTCAACTCTGTAACGTCTTTTTCACTTTCCAAGTTCTTTGGTAAATATTTTCTATCAGGTCGTATTGTATAACAGCAGTATCTTGATGGTGCAATAAATATTCCATAAAGAGTACTGTGCTAAAATGGTTATCAATGTAAACCTTATGGGGTTTGCCATGAAGAGGCTTTGTAAGCTGATATACTATGGAGATGCACCTAAACCAAAATAATTAAGGATTGAGGTATCCACAATAACTTGGTTCTTCTCTTGATAAACAATGATACGCATAACCATCAATGTCAGCCATTGACCACAATTTAAAACCTCTCTATTGGTTTCATTGGATTGTATTGTTTGATGCTACTTCGACCCTTGAAAAATACCATGTTTTCATCAACGCTAACATGATAAAACACATAGTAAAGTTTTACAAAGTTTGAATTTAGTTGATTAATTAGCGATCTCAGTTTACACAACTAATCAGTATTATTGTTTGATACTGAGGCATTATCATATAATATATTTAATAAGTGAATATTGCTCAAAATTTGAGCAAAACGATTTTATCCTTGTTCTTTTTAGTCCAGTGACGGTCTTGGTCGACTTCGTATTTATCTCTGGCTGAATTCAAGGAAACATCCCCATCCCTTTCATTATTCTCTGACTCAACCGTTGTCGGCTCTGCTAATCCAAGAGCATCTGGAATAAAGTCATTTTCAGACTTTAAATCAAAATCTAATTGCAGCTTTTTATGACGTAAAAAAACTTTTTACTTGACTTTTTATTTAATGAACTAAACAACATTGTCTACCAAAATATTATATTATGCAGAACACTAGTCAAAACAATCATATAAAAGTTAATCAAAGTAAAAAGATTTCTGGCATTTCCAAGTCAAAAATAATTGATCGGACTATTAAGTCTCAGAACATTTTCTGTCAAAAAAACAAACTTAAAAGTTTACAAAGTAAACCTCATAAGTGCGACATAGAAAGATGCTAATGATGTTAAATGACACCTAAAAAAGTCCCAGTTCACAAGAGCGTGGAAAACTGATGAAAAACAACTACATACAAATTTATCAAAAAAATTATCACGCCTGCATTTGTTAGTGTCCATTTTAAAAATAAAGTTATGTGGTTTTGAGTGATGACTAATGCTTTTTCCTGTTTTTAGTTATTACGACAAAGAACAACTTTATAGTCCAGTCAGTTTGTATCATCAATATATTGTCTATTACACACAAAAATATTTTTTGGGAATAGTAAGTCCCGTCAGCAAACAAAAGGTGTAAAACTTCACAACATAACAGCTTCGATGAAAGCATTAGCATATCAGGAAAAAACACAAAGTTGAATTTTACAGCAAAAATGATCAGTTCACACAAAGGTAGCGAGTGATATTAGTACACAGCTTTCGATTATTTTGTAGTGTTTTAGCGTGATAGCAAACTCTACCATGGTAGACTTTTGCAAAGACAAGGATAACCTGAAAGGAAGAAATATAATACATGTTTGTTTTTCAGATATTGGATTAGTTTGCGCAACATTTAAGAATAAAATGTTTTGTAATAATAGCAAAAAAAAGATGATCGCAGTATGTTCCTAATATTTAAATTTCTCATAGATGTTTGGACATTGGGTCTATGGGGAGATAAGAGAGTAGCCAAAGCATATTTAAAATTAAATAATTCATGGCATTCTGACATAATTTTTCCTTTAATATCGCTATG
This sequence comes from Euphysa ruthae, assembly GCA_035046665.1. NCBI lineage: Eukaryota > Metazoa > Cnidaria > Hydrozoa > Anthoathecata > Corymorphidae > Euphysa > Euphysa ruthae. Next base: position 738 of record JAUZNK010004407.1, on the reverse strand, counting down.
GATTCTCCATATAATTTTTTTGATTGCTGGGCAGAGTATGGGAATTACATTGTCAGTATAAAGGAGATATCGTGAATATGTGGAGCAGAACTAAGAAAATGTTCAAGGAAAAATATGGCACATTGCAAGTGTTTATTAAATATTACCTCTGAGTTTATCTAGAGACATTATAATAGCTTGTGAATTTTCTGTGTTTCTGTTAAAAATGAGAAAGTAATACACAGTGTTGTTATTTTTTTGGTTCATTTTAATTTTTCCAGTGCATAAAATATTTTATAGATTTATTCTTTAACCGTAAATTCAAATTACCGCAAATTCGTTCAGAACTGCCAAATTTATGCAAAATTTCTGAGCTTTAATCAAACTCATAATTTAATCCGTAACTTAATGTTAATGCGTGATCCAGCGTTTCGTAAAAAATAAAGAAGTAATTTAATCCTAAAGAAACTCAAAAATTATTTGATTTTTTTTTTCAGTTAAAAATCCTTTAAAGAAATATTTTTCACTCGGAATTTTATTATAGAAAGAAACTAATTATATATTTAAAAGTTTTAAAGAGTTTATAGTCATGATGTTGAACATTCAAATGTTAAAACACTGAAATTTTTGTGCATACCTTACGTAGAATAAAGAAGAATTATTTTTTAAATTTTTGATTTATATATTTTAAAAAAAATATAAATGTTGAAGCGATTTAGGTAACCTTAGCCAGAAGATATGAAATGAATAAATACAATA
>JAUZNK010004406.1:0-26552 GCA_035046665.1 Euphysa ruthae | reverse complement strand
CACACACACGCGCTCACGCACACACACACACACACACACAAATATATATATATATATATATATATACACATGTATGAATATTGTAAGCCTATGCTATACAATAAATCTCAGAGTAAAAAGATTGAAAATAATCACCACTTGAAAAACCTGGGTGGAAGAAAATTTATAATAAAATGGATGAAATTACACATTTAAATAACAAATTTTAAAAACCCCACCATGTATTGTTTGCTTATCATATATTATTTAGGCACAGATAGATGCAAAAAATTGAGATATGAATATGAATTAACATGTTAATGAACATGGTATTAAAAATAAGTAAATATAAGGATACTGCAAGGAAAATAAACATAAGCCTTGAAATAAGCAATGATTGTTGCCAATTTTTTTCGTTTATAAGTAAGCACCACTAAACAAAAATCATAACCATAAACTCTAAAAGTTATAAAAAAATAAATATTTTTTGTCCTGAAAAGGAAAAAAAACCTTTGATCTATGCCCAAGAAACTGTAATATAAAAGAGTCAGCTAGAATAATTAACACTTACTTTGGCTGCTCAAGCATAACCGACATGCTGGAGCCACGAACAATTTATGTAGTAATGCTGTCATCCTTATTTCTTCAACAATACATAATTTTTGCTTCACCTAAAAAACTCTTTTTTTTTTAATACAAGCAGGGTTCACTGATCCTCCCATGAGATTGACATTAATAAAAACAGCACACAGCATGCTTTTCCAAGAATCAGCCTTTTTGGTTGATGGGTTTGATTATTTGGTTGATTATCTCATAATACTTACGTATTGGCAAGACATTAAAAAACACCACATTTTTACTACAATTGGCACCTAAAAATCACATGAGTTTGAATATGATGAGAAATTTAAAATTGATGTTAATTATAAACAGAAAAAAAAAAAAAATCTTGCTAACACGTAGAAATTCTAGCAAACACTAAGAAATTCTTGCAAAAACATGGAAATTCTAGCAAACAACATCGAAACACTAGCAGTCATGTAGAAATTATGTCAAACACATAGGAATTTTGCATTCAGTAAATTAAAATATAAATTTATAATAACCTATTGAGAAAATGAAGAAAATAAAAAAAAAATTAAGCGTTTCTCATCATTAAGCAAAAATATGCAATATGATCAAAAAATAAAATAAAGATGGCCTAGCTTATCAATATACAGACTACAGGCCTGATATTGCTCATAACTTGTTTTCAGTGCAATAAACAAGGTTCCCAGTTTATGATGACCGAATAGTCCTAAAACTAAGAAATTTACTCAGGAATAAAATACTGAAACTATTATTCATGAATTTCAGGGGAACTTTTTGATTGAATTTTTCGGTTAAAGACTTTGATAAAAATTAAGATATCTAAAAAAAAAGAAAAAAAAAAGAAAAGAAAAGCAGTATATCAAGATTTTGTTTACTGGTGTAGAAAATAGAAAAACTGGCTAAATTTAATTCACCTTTTATGGCAAAATTTAAAAAATTACGTTTCCACTTAGAATAAATGAAGAGTCACAAAAAATATAAATTTGTAAATTTTTTTTGATGAGATCCTTGGGCTCAATAAAAGTCAAAATTTCTCCAAATTTTAGTTAAGGGTCAGTTACTAAGCAATCGAAATAGTTTAAAGACACCAAAGCAGTTCAAAAGATACTTATAATGGTATTAACTTAGCAGTAAAACGATAGAATTTTGAAACAGGTGGCCATACATACAGTGGCCATACATACAGTGAATAAATGAAATCTATCAGAAAGGTTAAAAAAATAAAACTCAAACTAAAATATCAATATTTTCCTGCATATATTACAAGTAACTATTTTCGTTGTAAAAATCAAGAGAATAAAAAGAAAATTTCTTACAATGTAAAAAATGTTTAATAAATATGTAATAATATTACAATAATCCCATAACAAACATAACAAAACACTCGATTGAAAAATAGTAAATAAAAATAACTGTTTGGCTAAGATAAAGTTAAGATAAAGTTGATTATTTACAAATATTGCATACAGTGAATACTCAAATAAGAGTATCTTTAGTATCTAGGAGGGATGGGGAAGAGAGGGGATTTAAAAAAAGTCAAAAACTTTTCATTTGTTAACTAAAAAAACCCTTGGTAAAGAGTTATAAAAGGTATAGGTTTATCCTATAACACTACTGAAATAAAGAGCCTCAGAAAAATAATTTATTTAATTTCTACTGTATAAAAAAAAAAAAAAAAATAAATAAATACATAAAGATTTAAAAAGCAAAGCTTGATTTTTGACCAAACTAAAAATGCTACAATATTGGAGCATGATCGTAAACTTAACCCTATTTCTATCATGGAATTTTGTGAAACTACCCCCGTACTTTAATTTTGATTGGAGAATGCCATACACTTGAAATTTGGTACATAAGTGCCTTATGTACTTTAAGAAAATGAATAAAATCAGTAGCCATGCAAATTTTTACTGAAATTATCATTTTTTTACAAGTATCCTGTATTTTTGTGTTTTTCTACATTTCTTTGGGAAAAGATATATGAAACTGACTAAACCAATTTGCAAGCGTATACCACTTATTTTATCCTTTGAAAATACTAATAACAAATAAAATTTTACATGTTTAGTCACTACCATTGTCCTCTATATATTGTCCTGTTGACCATATATTTCACAAATCGCTTTTTCGTGATTTTTACAAGCGAATTCAGAACATTTTTCACATTTCAACTCCAAATTGCTGTTCAGCTTCTGACATTTTTCTTTGTATTCATGTGGGCCAATGGTATTGTGAACACAAACTTTGCATCAACGAAATACCAACGTCAAACTCGCATAATGTTATTTTACAAAATATTAATAAAAAAAAAAAAAAACAAAAAATAGCAAATTTTTACAGGTCCCCCCCCTATAAAAATGTTATAACTAAAAATATATTCCTTCCCCAACCCTAAAACGAGAAATCACCAAATTTCAGAACCATACCATTAGTGGTTACAGAGAAATTTTAAAAAGTGTTTAAGTAAATAATAATTTTTTAAAATGCCTGACATTAAATATCTATTTAAATAAATAAGTATTTAATCGATGAAATGTTTCTAAATTATTATTTACTTGTTAAAATGACTGATATACAAAACTTAATAAATAATTTAGACTTCTCAAGAGATTACAAAATATGTACATTGTCAAATTGAAAGAGGTAGGAAATTTATGAGAGTCAGTATTGAAAATTTCAATACTAATTTCAATGTCTTGAAAGTACAAGACATATTTATGTAACTAAAATTATATTAAATAAGATAAAGATAAAATTAGCAAAACCATCGTAAACTTTGTTTAGTGAGAACAGCGAATTCAAATTCTACATTGATAATCATTAGTATTGCTTAATTAACAATGTTATTTGTTAAAAAGTTGCATGTGCATGCAGCTTTCCTATTTTGATGAAGAGTTGTTTTTATTAGCATTAGCGATATACTAGATACTACATTAGTGAGATTTGATTACCTGATCAACTGTTTTGCTGTTCTTACACCGCATTCAAATTTCACAATTGCATATGTATTTTTTCTGAACGCACCTTAACTTATATAATCTATATAGATTATTTCTCGCTATTTAATTTTCTGACCATGGCATAAAACAAACCGACAGAATCATGCTAATTCACCTGGTAGTGAAATAAAATTCAAAGGACAAAACATATAATAATATTAATTCTTCTTTTGCTGTTATGTGATACCATCAAGTTAGAGTTATTTGTTAGTCGAATTCGATTAATGCATGGTTATCCTCACTAAATAAATTAAAATAAAATAAGTTAACATAATTTCTAGAAAATTCTTCAAGAAGATACAAAAAAACTCTTAAAGATATTAAAAATTACAATAATTATGTTCGTCAGTAATTTTGAAATAGTTTTCAATAGATCTGCGTCAAAGTAGGAGAATTCACAGAGCAAATTGTTATAAGACAAAGAAAACTATCTTGACATAAGTTAAAAAAACTCACCTCTAAAATACTTAGTTAATTGGCTATCACTAACCTTTTCATGATTCAAGGCATTCACCAGATGGAAGTAAAAACACATAAAAATAAATATATATCACTAATTTTAAGTATTTTCATAATACCTGTATGAGGACTTTTCCAGAAATTTAATTCCAGACTAAGAATATTTAGCCTCCAAGAAATTACCAAAACATTATCCAACTCAGAAGCATCAAGCACGTAAAGATATAATATATAAATTTCTGAATAAGCCTTCTTATATCAATTCCAATGCAGGAAAAACTATTTTTACCGAATAGATTTAGGGAGATTACATTACAAATAAAAAATTTAATAGACAACCTAAGCGTTTATCACCTCCTTAATATTAGGTAAAAGCATCATTTATCTGTTATAATTTACTTTTCTTTCCTACAATATCTTTTTTTTAATTTGATCATGCTTAGTATTCAGGAGTGTGAAACTTATACCTTTAAGAAGGTAATAAGGGGATGTATTTTCATACAATTACTATACATTTGTTTTCATTTTTATATAAAAAACCACATAGAATGGGTGCGTTGTTGAATATTTTGTCTCTCATACAAGATGCGAAGACACTCTGACGTACCCTCTATCAGATTTTCCAGAAGAATTCTCCATCTCATACAACGGGTTTTCTCCTCTAAAAATCAAAACATAAATGTTTTCAGAATATAAAAAATTTTCAGAAGTGCTGTTTATTAATATGTTATAAATCCTATATGAGTCACTTGAGTAATTTATTCATAGATTCAAAAAGTTTGGATATAAAATAATACTAACATTTTTTAAAAGGTTTTTTTTTCCAGACTTTTTTTCCCTTTTAAAATTTTTTACAAACATACTTTGTGTTTTCTTTTTCAAAAAATTTCCGTGTATATTTTTTTCTGTTGAGCAGCATAAAACTGGTCACATTTTGTTTCAGGGTCTATACAGAGCTAATACTTAATTGTAAAAATGTTTTTTTGAGTGAAGCAAGTTTTCCTGAGTTTTAAGATATCTTTTTCTCAAGACTTCATGAGTTTAGTATTTTTCTAAAGATATTTCCAGGTTCTCCCTGAGATTTTAAAATAAAGTATTTGCAAGATACACTGATTTCCATATTTCAAGAACTTTTTTGACAGAAAAAATTTTCTGTTTTCCTTGAATATCCCAATAATTTAATCTTTTCCTTGAGTTTTCTAGCTTTTTTTCTTAATTTTGCATTTTTTATTTTTAAGGTTTTCTTGTTTGAGTGGCAACCCTGTAATCAAATCATTATATAAAGGTTTGCGAAAGCATGGCAAGCTTATTGGCAAGCCAAAGTTAAAAATGGTATATATGGTAATTGACGATAGAAGAAAACTGTAACAGAATTCAGCATGTAACAAATTTTCTTACGCATCCAGTGATTTATTAATCTCAAACAATTAAACAACAAAGCTGTAGCTAAATAGAAATAAATTTTTTGCTGACAGTATTGAAATTACTTTTGACTTGGTTTTGATCTATTGGAAGAAGTTTATACAAAAAAACAAAAAAAATGAATTTATGGTATATCGCAAACAAAGTGATAAAAGCATTGTTTTTAATTAAAAATATATTTCAATTTATAATGAATTTAAATTTAACTTACAGCTTACGAGACCCGCTTTAGTAAAGACAGAAAATTAAATATTAAAACAATTTGATGTTTAATTTTGATTTAGTTTTGATTTCGTAAATATTGTCTTGATTTAATTATTCTTTACCATTAAAATATTATTAATAAAGAAATGGGAATGCGAGATAAAACATGAAAAAATAAGCACAAATTTTGGCCAGAATTTAGAACTGCATTTTGGCTCAAAAACCTTCGTAGTCATCAAAAAATAAAAACCTTCCTTATTATAGAGAATTTTTCGCACTGTTACCTAATGAACTTCAGCTGCAAAGCTTGCTAAACTCACTTTTATGATTTTGCAAAAAAACAAGTCCAGCTTTTTGAGTTATGGGTAATTTTAAGACGTTGTTAAGTGAAAAAGCTCAATTTTTTAAAATTCCTGGAAAATGAATAAAGATTAAAATTAAAGTGAAAAATATTTTAATTATTTCTTGGGTAAAACAAACTCTAGTAACTAATAGAATACAGGAAATAAAAGAAAAATTAATCAAAATCTATGGATTTTAAACCTTACTTCTTAAATTATAGAAACAATATTCAAAGCAATAAAGTTGTGGCATAATTAAAGCAAAATTTTCAGCATGCCAAACCTGAAAATTGCTGAAGATACCTGAAATCTCAAAAATCAAACCTGTGACAAAAATCAAATTAAAGCAATTTATAAAAAAAAAAAAAAAAAAAAAAAAAAGATTAAAAAAAAAAATCATTAAAAAAAATATATATTGAAAACATTTAAATGAAAATTTTTTTTAAGATGATATTTTTTCAGGTTTTGTGGTTAACCAGAATTTCCGAGAAGAGGAAAGTTATAAAGAAAATCTATTATCTATTTTTTATTCAATAGTTAAAATGATCTATGAAAATTGGGCACTACGACACAGAAATTATAGTGGGGTTTCAGATGTTTTTTTCACACCCATGCCTGAAAAAAGTATCGTTATTAGGAGGTTTAGGCATTTAAAATTAACCTTAAATTAACCATTGTTATGTCAAAATTGGCCGAAGGGTTTTAAGCTTAGATTTTTTATCTATAAACTTAGAAAAAAAAAGAAAGATATCAAATCAATAAGAAGATTAGCAAAAAAATAAACATTTTATTTTTTGATCTTCATAGCAAAATTTTCCACATATATTCTTTTTTTCTTGGAACTTTTCAACAAACTGATTTCCAATTTTGAGTTCTTTGTAAATATATAGGATGACGAGGGCGTTAAATCTTTTATTGGCAGATTCTAACGATGCATGGAATCAAGAGGTTCTCTTTCTTGACTTGTCTTTAAACATTTTAATTATGTCATGTAAAGATTGTAGGGGATCTTCGTCGAAAATTTACAGAAAATAGGAAACTCTGATTGAAGTGTGTTGACATAAATATCGTCAGAATATAAGGATGATTAGTTCCACACCATCTTCGGAGGTTTTCAAAAAATGCAAAAGTTAATAATTGGGACACTTCCTCTTTAATTTTGGTCGACTCATTGTTAGCTTTTGCTGAAAAGCTCGTAAAACATCTCAAATTCTTCTTGCTTTCCCATTTCAGTTTTCAATGTTAAATTTGCCCGGTTTTGACCACTGATAGCTGATAATTCTTCTGACAGAAGCGTTTTTGATAAGTTATCAAAAATGACCCAAAGTAGAATTGAAATGAACTCATTTGACACTGACAACCTACTTTCATCAAAGCAAACACTCCAAAGTTTCATCAACGCTTCGTAGTTAATAACTTGATCATTTGGCTCACACTGTCGATCTTGTTGCACATAGGTTATCTAATGAGGGAACCGAATCTTCATTTCTTCATACCTCCTCATCTTCTTGCTAGCCATTTTCTCGCTTAGAAGTTTTAAACAGACTGTTTTGAATTTTTTTCTCAAGACATGTTTTAAAAAAACTGGTTTGAATTTTTTCTATTATTTCTCCTCTTTACTTACCATTAATTGAATGAGAAACTACACAGTGAAAAAATCATGCAGAAAAAGAGAACACAGCATTTGCGGCAATGGAACATGCAGAGACCTCACAAAACAAATCAATTATACCAGCAATATAAGAATTTTTATTGAACCTAGATTATTATATTTTTTTCTGCTACAAAAAAAAACCTTTCTTGTCAAAAAAGCTCAGGGGTTACAGCCCCCTCAGTGTTGTAGTACCTGAACATCCAATAAAATTCCAGGCTTACAAAAGTAATTTATCCCTTTGAAAAATGAATGATCTTTTAAAACATCCAAGAACAATAGACAGATTTTACAATGTCTTATTCGAGCCATATTTTAGGCGTTGTCAAAAGATTTCAAATTTTTTGCTTTGCTAAACTCCTTTATACATTATATTATTGAACTTCTTAACGGTGCAAAAATAAAATAAAGCCCCTAGTATTCAAAACATTGGCATATCAATGCTGACTTAGGAAACGAATTATACACTGTTTCAATCACTAATTTTAATTTTGATATGAATTTGAATATACATGATCGGCTCGATTAAAGTTTGATTAAAGGATATTTTTGTTACAGAAAATTTTGAAGGATCAGTTTTATGATGATTTGAATATAAGACGATTAGTAATCATATTCTTCTATCTCTAAATCAAACTTATTTAACAAAAATTAAAAATCATTTCTGGATCAAATGCAATCCAGGGTCATAGGTGTGATAACGTTAAAAAACAAAAAAAATTCTCAACAACATCACATCAGAATCGTAAAATACTCTAAATAATACCTTTTTTTACAAGGCATGGACTTGATCAAATTTAATAGAAGAAAATTCAAAATTATCGTATAGCTTTAATATCAAAAAAACTATAAAATTGGATTTATATTAACTGTTTTTATAATTATCCAACTGTGAAAATTCTCCTGGTTACTTAGGACAAAATTACATGCCACCAAACACTAAATAAGTCATAGATGTATGTGTATTAGCATCTAACAAAGTCCCAATAATGATGGTATACAGAAATGGTGACTGCATACTTAACTAGTTGAATAAAAACTAAATGCATACATATTTAACTGGGTATATCAAACTGAAAGAGAGTCTGCATACATAATTGGGCATTTCAAAATTAAAATATGTTTTACCTTCAGTCGAAGTAATTGATGTCGAAAATAAATTTTAAAGGGTTGTACTAAACAACGCAATCACCCAACAACCACCACAAATACGGGGACAACAACCCATAAAGACCCACAACCATCTATCCGGATTGGTGATAGGGATGCATCCCTACTAACCAAAACATGTTTGAGAATAATTAGGGCACCATCTAAGCATGCCCCACCCCTACTAATAAGATGTTTGATAATAATTGGGGCACCATCCCAGTACGGCCTTATGTCCAACCACCCAAAAGTGCCCAAAACTACACAAAAGGCACAACAAATTCACTAACCAAGCAAAATGTTTATCATGTCTTTCTCTTAAACAATAAACAAGTTAATGAATAACCAAGCTTTGTTGCATTGAAAACGACGCTGCTGTTTTAGCAGCTGACACCACATTTAACTTGTGTGATAAACAAACGACTAAATCCAAACACAATTAAAAGCCCCGTTTTTCTTGGCCCAACAATGCTTCATTTTTCGAAAACAGGAGAAGTGTTTGGAATATTTGCATTAGAACTGATTGCTGGGAGTAACCTGATTGTAGGTGAGAAACCTAAAAATGCTGGGGTTGACAAGGAATCCGCAATTCATAATGGATTCCAGTCACATTTAAACCGGCTATTATGCATTTGAAGCGTATGTAAAAGGTACGAACAAAAACTTTGAAATCTACTGGAAGAACTAAAAGTCACAGTAAAAAATAAAAACCACATTTAATCTGAAATAAAAGATATCTATGGGGTTAAAAATGGTGGGTGTAATGAGTGAGGCTTGGCAAAAGCCACAGATTCAGTTGATTTTGAACCAAAACTGGCTTCTTTACACAATAAATGGGAAGTAAACTGCCCAGGATTTTACAGCTGGTTCGTAAAGAAACGAAAAAAAAATTTCATCCGTAATCAGCCAGAAGTGCTACGGATGTTGTAGATCTTCATTATCACAATAACGTTTAGTCAATTCACGCCGTTGAGAAATGAACCCAAGCTTTTAAAAATTTAAGCCCAATAGATACATTGAAATCAATTATAGATCGTTAAGAAAATGATTAAGTGAAACCTGAGAATGCTGCAGGAAACTACGTTTTTTCGGCTGCATACAAAAAGTTTAAAATCAAAAGTTCAGTCTAGAAAAGAATCGCACATTCAGAAGTTTAAGGAATATCAGCCAGTATTGAACGAATGGTTTTTGAAACCAAACGACGCTGGTCAAAAACATTGATACCCACAATGAAGAATAACTACAGATCAAGATATTGTTGTTGATAGGCATGAAAATGACATGCACGATCATGACAACAGCAGCCAAATGGGTTTTGGATCCTAGAGAGAGTCCGAAAAAATAATTCAAACTTCACATTTGTTGAAACTTATCACAAGCAATCACAAAATGTCAGGGTAAAAAAATTAAGCAATAAGTATTTTGTTTTTTTACTTTTGTGAAGAATTTCCATTTCAAGAAAAACATTTTTTAAACAAGATTTGAAACTAAATAACAATTACTAGACTGATTTTATATTAAAAAGAAGGAACACTGTTCAAATTTTGTAAAGTAAATATAATTTCTTAGTGTAGTTCACAAATTAACATCTTCCCAAAATTATTGCTGTGCCAAACTATTTGCAATTATAAAAAATTTATTACACTTTGCCGCATAAATGTTTGCGATTTATCTATCTCCGCCATGTTATTTTTACATTTAATTTCATTGATTTGTGCACAAATTGCTTTAATTTTTGTCGTAATTATTTATGTTGCAATTTTTTTTGAGCACAATCTAATAGCCAAAATTACAGATTAATTCGCTTGTAATTGCCAAAAATAACTTTTTCATAAATAAGTCCTTGTAATGATATAGAAAGAATTTTACACTAAAAAATCGAAAAATTCTTTTTTCATGTCATGATTGCAGGTGGTTGTGGGTCTTTTTGGGTGGTTGCCCCTTTTTTTGTGTGATTGGGGTGGTTTTTGGGCAGTTTTGGACATTTTTGGGTGGTTGGAGCATAAGGGTGAATTGGATAGTGCCCTAATTATTCTCAAACATCTTCTGGTTAGTAGGGGTGGGTGGTTATAGGTCTTTTTTAGGTGGTTTGCCCATATTTTGGGTGGTTGGGGGTGGCTGTATTGTTTAGTACAACCCAATTTGAAAGTAAATATAAAATAAGATTTAAAAAAATACCTATCTAAAGCATCAATGTCTTGGTAGTCTCTAAATAAACATAAACAAAATGGTTATATAAATTGGATTCAGCATGCCTATTAACCAATTTATTAAGCAAACATTACACAGGATGTCCATCCCATATGGTCTGTTTTTATTTATTTCAATATTTTCCATTTTTTTTTTTTTTTAAAGGACTTCAAGTTATTTCGGTTAGTTGGTCTCTATTTAAGGAGTTTTTAAAATAATGAAGAATGCTTTCTGTTTCCATCAAAACAGCACAAACGGCTCTCCATTTATAAACGCTTAAAGTTTTGGGATATAGATTAAAACAAACCTTGTGGTGACATCACAGTCATGTATGAGACATTTAGAACATCACATTTTCATTTATATCTTCAGAAGTAAAAACAGTTTTTAAATAATCTTTGGTGTGATGGTAGATATCTATGTTTATTATTATTCACAAAAACTGGAATTATATTTTTGACAGGTAGTTAGTTCCAGGCCCTTTTAGGTTTTTGGACAATGTGGAATATCTTTATTTCAGCTTTTCAGTTTTCAAAAAAAATTTCAAGGCTAATTGAGAATTCAAATTATGACTTATAATATAGAAAGGTCTGGAACTAGCCACCTGTCAATGATAAAATTACAAATTTTGCACAGAATGAATAAAAACATAAACATCTCTTACCATACTAAACATTATATAAAAATTGTAAATGCTTTTGAATATATAGAGTGAAACTCAATGTCCTAAATGTGACATACAAAACTGATATGATGTCATTTCATCAATATGCCTCCTTCACACCATAGCCAAAAATTTAAAACACTTGTAACTTGAGAACCATATAAGCAATATTGCTGGAAAAAAAAAAGATTCTTCATTATTTTAAAAACTCCTTACATAAAGACCAACATGCCAAAGTACCTTTAAGAAATAGAACTTAAGCTTATTTAAATTTTCCTTCAATTTATTACTAGGTTAATATTGTGATAGAAAGGGGAACCGAAAATCCTATAAGGCAAAATTCCTTCATTTAAGACTATATCTTTGAGGGAAAATTGCTAATCAGGGGTAAAATTTTGAGGAAAAATCTAAATCCTAGTCTGCAATAAGGTGTCAGATGAGCATTATATTTCACGATGATTGCAAAAAACATTATTGCAGGCCATTTTTAAGTCAAAAACTATAAAGCATTTTATCAAGATAGGTTTCCATCATATTATAAATAGATTTTCTCAGTAAAGAATTTAAATATGTTAAATAAATAGCTTTTTAATATACCACCTTTTCTTTACATTCGATGAATTATTTATTTAATAAAAAATATTTTCACAATAATGGTTGACATAAAAGAGAAATGCTTGTAATAAATTCCAACCATGAAAAATTTATATACTCCATGCTTTTTCTTTAAATTATTATATTAAATATTTATTCTTGTAATAATATATTTCTTGAGGCTGAATAGACTTAATCATTTAAAATTTGTTCTACAGAAAGTGTAGGTGGAGAGAAAATTATAGGACTTTGTCAGCTCCACTCATAAGCATGGATTTAAATATCCTAAAATGAATTGCCAGAAAGCTTTGCATAACCATAATTCCTGACAACAATTAGATCTCTTTATGAAAGAAAAATTTTTTTTGGTCATAGGTTTTTTTAACAATAAAAGAATGTTGCCGCTGCTCGACTGACTATTCTATTCTATTAAAGTATAGCAATAGTGGAACATTTTCATGATTTTTTATTTTAATCATAGATTATTACAGCACATTAACCAGCCATAAACACCTTTAAAATACCATGTTTTGAACCATAAGATATTTCATTAATTTTAACCTGGATAAAATTTGAATAAAGATGATTTTGGTACTATTAGAAGCGCAATTTTATGTATTTTAAGCTGTGGAAATCTTCCGAAATCGGATTTGGGCAAAAAAAATTTTACATGCTTTTTTATAAAAGGCTTCAAGTCTCGAAAAATAAAAATATAGAGGTCTTTTAAGGATTTTGAAAAAAAAAACATGTTTCTTGATTGTGACAGAATGAGACATCACAACAACAAACCCAATAAGTTTCATATACTTGTACATTCATCCACTGCAAAACCTGTAAATGAATTCTGAAAGGATGATATTTGATAGCAATCTCTGCAGGTGGTAGTCACTCAGGTCGTATGCCTTTTTTAGATGGTGCAACTATCTGCATATAATTTTGCCTTCTTGTCTGTGATAGTGATATATCTTGACTGCTTCCACCTAGAATTAGAGGAAAACTCATAACATAATGAATTTTACTAATAAATTTTCATGAAAGTCCTTGACCTTGAAAAAAACTTAAAAGAAGCTAAATCTGCTGTTTGAAAGAAACTTGGAATTTTACAACTGACTTAGATGTGTGATTGAAAAATAATGTCAGCAAATCATTTCCCTCGATGCCCATGACCCTTGGTAGAGGAGTTGTATCTATCAAAGACGGCATATGTGTTCTCTCCAAAACTTTCTTTTAACGTAGGAACAGTATTGCTGAATGATGTTGTAATACATTGCTGGGTAATTCCAATATACTTGATGTAATCATGCACCACAATCAAGTACATAAGTTGTACTAGAGTTGGTTTCACAACAAATTGTTAAATCTTTCACAAGGGCTTCATCTAACAACAACTTGTTAGCTTTCCTCACTAACCCAGCTTCGAACAAGGATGTTGGTTCTGGTGTTAACTCATACTGGAAGTAGAAAGTCATGTCTTCTGACCTTTTAAATAACATAATGAGCCTTTGAAATAGCTAAGTTGGGTTGACGTTAATATTTATGCCAGGGTGCATTGGTGCAAGATTCTTTACTTCTTTTGAAGGCTACAAAACTGCTTTATTTACATCTAAATTTTCTAGATCAAGATGAATCTCAATTCCAATTTTTCCAGCTTCATCACAATTAATCCCACTCATTCCGCCTCCTGTTGTACAAGTGAATAAACATCAAAGTTTGAGTCTTCGCAATCAAATGAGTTATATTGATGGAACTAATCAATTATCACTTTTACATCTCTGTGATCTCGAGCTTGTTTTATTTATCAACATAAAATAAGCATATCTTCCAAAATTAACCAAATAAAAAATACAGTGTAGTTTTTCATAATAATTTAGAATAAATTATAAAAAATTAGTATAATTGTTTAAAACTTGAAATTAACAAAACGTTAGTTGTAGCTAATATATTATATTAATAATCAATTATATATAAGTTTATGATATTCCATTGAGCGGCGCACTGATATTCCAAGTGATCGTTAACCAAAACTCCAAGATATTTTATACTAAATGAAGGATAATTTCCATTTAACCTAATCTTCAACGATATGGATTCCACTAGTTTATTAGGTTTATGAAAAATAAAGAATTCAGTTTATTGCTATATATGATTATATTCAGAGAAATACGGTTGGCATTAAGCCAGTTATTAATACCCTTAATAATAATTTATATATATATATATATATATATATATATATAATTTATCTTTTTACACAAGATTTTAATTGATTTATTAATGCAATATTTTTAAAACAAGAGGTTTGTATCGTCAGCAAAGAGATGCACAATATAATTTTTAACAGAAAGGTTTAAATCAATAATATATATTAAAAACAAAGTTAACTGAAGACTTGAAAACGTTAATTGATACAAAATGTTTACGGTTATGTAAGTAAGAGGAAAGCCAAACTTTTAGAATACCATGTGCATCATAATGCTCCAGTTTTACAACTAAGAAATCATGATCTACAATCCAATTTTTTTAAATCAATAAAAACACCACAAGCGAAGTTGCCATTATTGAGAGCATCTTATATTTTTTCAGTTATGCTAATAAGGGTATGGAAAGTCAAATGTTTAGCTCGAAAATCTGAAGATCAGTGAGACAGTTATATATATCAAGAAACTTTAATAATCTTTTATACATAAGCTTCTCAAGTAGTTTTCTAATATTTGATATTGAAGATATAGGTCTATAATTGTCACAGCTTAATTTAAAATCTTTTTTAAACAAAGGCAGAACAAAGGAGGTTTTTAATATATCTGGAAATGCACTAGTTGAAAAAGATAAACTGAATAGTTTTGCTAAATAAATGAAACTTAGCCGTTAAGACCCTTAAAAATATAGGTTAGTATACTATTATGACCAGAACCTTTTCCTTCTTTTAAGTTTGAAATAAGCACGGATATTTCAGTATCATTTGTAGATATAAAGAAATTCTGAATATTTGGATGTTTTAAATATCGTGAAAAATTAATATGAGAAGAGTGTATTTTGCATTGAAAAGTTTTTCTGACAGTCGAGAAGTAAGAATTAAGCATATTTTTAATATGGTCAGGGAAAGCATTTTTCATTTGAAAAATGCTTTGAATTCATTTCCAGGTTTGAGGTAAGTTTTTCACGTTATCAGAAAAATATTTGGTAAAGTTATTTTTTTTACTTTTCCTAATCAACGTAACTAGTATGTTTCTATAGAATGTAAATCTATGAAATATAAATTGTTTATTGTGATAATCTTTAGCTCTTAAATATCTACTATGCAGGTTACTATGTTTTTTTAAGGATTTGAAGATACTGTTGGTAATCCAAGGTTTACATGCATGCTTGAAACCTTTGTTACTTAATTTTTTTAACAGAATGTGTTTATCTAAAAGTTTAGTGACATTTTGAAAATTATATTTAAAACTGTCATTAGTGATGTGATTTTTATCACTCACGATATTGTTCCTGACAGTGTTTTTGAAATCAACATAAAAAGACACTTTCTCATAATCTTTATTGCTTCTACGATAAATGTTATGTTTACTGGGAATAAATTTTTTATTAAAATCAGGGTATATAAAGAATTGTGGAAGATAATCAGATATGGATGTAGTTAGAATGCCAGAACCAATGTTAATGTCCATAAAGTTAGCAAAGATGTTATCAATTAGTGTTTGAGATCTGTTTGTGGTTCTGTAGGAGGTTATACATTGAAAAAAGTTATAAGAAGAAACAAGATTCAGATAAAATTCGGATTTATTTTCGTCAGTACTACATTTAATAAGGTCTATGTTAAAATAACCTAGAAGAACAATACTTTTATTTTCTGTTGACATTTTCTGAAGTGGTTGGGAAAGAATGTCATTAAATTTATCTATTGACATACAAAGATGCTTATAAATACATCCAACTATTAAGTTAGACATTTTAGAAAAAATAACTTCAACAAAAATAGATCGAAGATGTTGGGGTTGTTAATCATCATCTCCTAAAGCTTGAGAAGTAAAAAAGTCATACTTTCTAAAAAGTTTGTTATTTTCAAATGATGGGAAAAGGTTGAGATCAGAAGGCATATCTTTTAAATCTGTCACTTGAAAGTAAAAACTTTAAATCCTTATCGGTTATACCACCGAATGGAAATATTTTATTAACGCATATTATAAAGAACCAATTATAGCAGTTTTTTAGTGATTGGTAGAATCACTAATCAATATCATTGTGATTATTACATTTTCTATGAATATATAAGCTACAATTTTTGCCATGTAGAAAGCGGTACTTATTGCCTTAAAAAATTGGTCCATATGAAATTGTATTAATGATGGTTATAGAAACCTATGTGTTATTTATATAACAGTTAACAAACGCAAAAATAATTTAAAAAGCTAG
Organism: Euphysa ruthae; assembly: GCA_035046665.1. Classification (NCBI taxonomy): domain Eukaryota; kingdom Metazoa; phylum Cnidaria; class Hydrozoa; order Anthoathecata; family Corymorphidae; genus Euphysa; species Euphysa ruthae. The sequence continues at coordinate 9,899 of JAUZNK010004406.1, read as the reverse complement.
AAAAATTTATGTTTAAAAAAAAAAACAAAAAATAAAACAACCTTCATGTGGTAATTTTATCCACAATTGACATTTACTCTCAATGACAAAAAAACAACATTTTTATCATGATAATAAGATTTAATTTAAACCAAAAGAACATAAGAAAAAGGTAAATTAATTTCCGTAAATACTTAAATGATTTTGTAATTAAACCTTAGAGAGAGATAAATGACACTCTCAATAATAGTTGCAGTTACTTTATTTAGATTATGAAGACACACAAATACAATGACTGTGAATTACTTATTAAATAATAGATAGATGGTTTTGAAAACAGCAATATCAAAATAGAAAAACCAAAAAACCAAAACCAAAAAATATATATATAGTATATAAATTAAGTAAACCACTAAACACTTTCACCAAGTCATCAAGGTGTTCCACTTTGACAGTATGACTGTGCTTGGATTGCCGATAGCTGTAAAAGATGTTGCGATAAATCATTTACGAGATATTTATATATAATAAATAATATCAAAATTTTTGTCATGGAATTGGCTGCAAATTGCTAAACAAAGTTTGTTGAACACGACTGCACCCATGAACTTAAAACTCTTCTTCCTAAATTCCAATTTTACTTTAGGAATTTTTATAGGGGATGTTGTTTAAAGTTACAAAGATTTTGCTAATTATGATCGTTTTTTCCATAAATCAGTTGTGTTAGCAACTCTAACAGTTGATGATGAACAACCAGTGATTACTAGCACAATTAATAAGCACAATTCTTGTCAGAATGATTGATGTTAAATATAAGATATCACAATTTGAAAGATGTTCATTGCTTTGATAATAAGTTTGCATAAACCCATCCCACTGTGGTCTATTATCTATTGTGGTGAATAAAATAGAAGATTGCCAGAGTAGGTCTACTCCGACGGATGATAAAAAGTATTCGGGGACTAAAGTTCTTTAATGGGCTTGAGAATATGTTGGATAAGCCAGCTCCGTTAGCACGCTCAACCAACAATATTGGAATATGATTTTGAGCTTTTATTTCTGATGAGTTTACAAGACCCTTTATTCTCTTAATACGAATGATGCTTGGCACGTTAGAAATTGTCACCACACTTGTTAGAAAAATTCCAAACTTGAAAATCTAAGCAACATATCATGTGTACAATATACCTCTAATCATAGCTTTTTAAGTTTCTTTTTTGGACTACTATCTGTTGTTACTCTAGATCTTTTTTTATCAGTGAAGTCTCGAAAACATATTGCATGGACTTCCAACAGTAATAAGTGGCTCATGATCTTTTGATCTTGATGTTTTATCTGCTTGCAAATCATGCAAGAGTCTATATCATTGCCGATCACTTTTGTCAAAAATATTGTTTAAGTTCTCACGTAAAATTAATATAATATACAGAGGCTATCACTCAACTTATTAAATAAATTCATAATGATAATCTGTATTTATTTGAAAACATTAAGCATAGGAAATTCAAATGTCACAGGAAACATAACCTAGGAAATTAAACATATAGAAATAATTATAAATTGGCATTAGAAATTTATTTAATAAATTTAAATATAGAAATATAAAAGCTACAGTTTGGAATATAATTAGTTTATATGAAATGAAATTTTGACAAATATTGTAATTTTGTCCCCCTAAAATCAATTTTTAGCCTCTAAATGCAATTTAATAAAATAATTTAGGGCTATGCAATCTATGATACTGAATTCATTTTTTTCAAAAAGAAATTTTTTATTAGTTCATATTTGTTTTCTACAATTTTGCCAAAAACAAACTTGTTCTGGTATCTCAACCCATCTCTTTTCTTGATTGAGATGGGTTGTAACTTGTTGTTTTTCCATCCTCCTTAAGAAACTCTATATTTCTAACTTTTCACAATTTGAAGCCTCTTACAAAAATTCATGTAAATTTTTTTTCCCAAATCCGATTTTGGAGGATTTTCTCAAGCTTAAAGTACATAGAATTTCACTTCTAACGGTACCAAAATCTTTATCCAAATTTTATCCAGGTTGACCCTTTTGTTGACTGTAATACTATTATTATAAAAAGAATATATTTTGGTAGAGAGTCTTTAATCTAAAATATTTGCCTCAAATTAACAAACATATTGACACCAAGTATAAAGTTATTATTAAAACTATTGAAGCAATAAATTTTAAAAACTTACAAAAATCCATTGTTTAAATCTGCTAAGTGAACTACACCACCCATATCAGAGAAGCCAGGAATATGAACATCATTATAAAGCTGGTAACGTTTGGAAAGTAAAATTCTAATAATCAAAAACCAAAATTTATTAAAATTTGATCAGTTACAGAAATTAATGATTAATTCCTAACTCAAAAGCGCAAAATATCTAAAACAAAAAATTGCTGTAATACTTGTTTAGTGTTTAGATAAACAATCTTTTTAGCGGTATTAGATCAATATTTCTATATTGTAATTAATAAAAATATTAATAAATAATAATAACTTAATACAAAATTATTATTATTATTATAAACATGCTTTTTGCAAAATTAACACAGAAAAAATAAATAAAAATAAACCTGTTTTTTATTCTTTTCCTGCAGTAGCAAACAAATAAAATAAACAGTAGTACGATGATTATAATGGCGATGGCTATCCCTATCTTTTCCGTTAATGAAAAACCAGAGTTACGTTTTGAAGCTGGTGGCATAACAGTCATAGAAAATGCTGATGAACTTCCTAAAAATAAAAACACCCTTTGATAATAAAATGTTTATTCAAAAACCATTCATTTGCACCTGTGATCAGCAACTTTCAATCAACTATCTCCCAAATCCCTAATAATTGCAATGGGTTTGCCCGAGTTAACTTTGAAAACTTTTGTATCTCCATTTTTGCGTACTTACAATTTTTATGGAAATTTCAATGATTATCATGGATATAATCATGTTAATGGATATATAACATTTAATGTGTGGAAGTATTTCGATTTTGTGATTTATTAATTCTATTACTTATGTTTTAACACAAGAGGTGAAAAGGCAAGAAAAAAATTAGCTGTTTAATCTCTTTTTCACATTCATTTTGTATCTCAGTAGAATGACCAAATGAAAAATTTATATGATTTAGATACATATATGATAAATAAAAACCAAAGATTGAATAGACCCGCAAACTTATTAAGCAAAATATGATATTCTGATATAAATATATTCTTTTTAAGTTTGTTAATTTCAGCTTATTAGAAGGGTAATATTTAAAAAGACAAAAATCTGATTTTTTTGGCATGCCTGACCCACCAAAAATATATTTCGACACGCTCACCATATTAGAAATAATTAATATTCATAGCATAAAAGTCAAAAATTGATGATTTTTGGGCGTCTTTCAAAGTATAACTTTTTTGAGAACAGTTATTAAAAGAAAAAAGATTTTAATCATTTTCGAGCCAAAAATTGGACCCAGGCCACCAAACAAGTAAATTATGGCAGTTGATCAGAAGATCTCTCCTATGACCCTCTAACTTCACACACAAAATTAATGAAATCAAACAAACAGATTTCCAGGAAAGAAGAAAAAGCTTATTTTAGGGCCTAATTTGGCCTGATTTCAGGCTAACGAGAATTTCTTAGAAGAATTAAGCTTCCTAAATTTTTAGCCCTTATAGACATCTAAACGGATTCCAAGAAAAACTGTAATGAAGGCACGCAAGTACACAAGAATGGGAGTGAGTTTAGAGGAACCTGACGGCTAATGCCAGGAGTTTTAAAACAACATTAAAGGAAAAATAAATTTTAAATGTGCAAAATTGGGAAAAAAGACAGAAATAATTTTTCTATTTGCCTCGTTAGAAATTATAATTTTTTATTGCTGAATAACAAATAGTATGTATTTGAAGAAATTGAAACAAAATGTTGTGATTAAAATCTTTTAACATGGTTCACTTGGGTAATACCTGTCGTTCATTAAAAATAATTTCTAATATTTACTGTTTTAGGTGCACATGCCTAAAGTAATTAAGATTTTAACTTACGTCTTGTCGAAATAAATCTTAATCACTGTTTAAGTTACACATCTCATCTCCTTCCCTGTCCTTCCTTTACTTCCTTTGTTAACACTATTTACTAGAATGGCCACCACAGAGTTTGGTTACAATTAAAATGAGAAATCCTTGGAATTAAAAGCCAAGTAATAAAATTGATAAAATGAGCTAAAAATAAAGCACATACAAAAAATAAACACTTACCCATCTGAATTGTAGATAGCACAGTTGAAGGATTTATGGTAACTGAGTTCGCGAGAGAATTTGAAACAGAAGAACCAGTAGAAAAAATAGTTGTCAGTTTCAAAGGAATTGTTTCAGTTGTTGAAACCGTAATGAGGGACGGATGTATATTGTTGCTACTTTCCTTTATAAAGCTTGTTGAAATTGAAGTTAAAACCATACTTTCAGTAAATATTATAGATTTTGAAGGGGAAAAACTTTGAGATTTTTGAATTTTTAAACTTTGGAATGAAGAAATTCTTTGAATCACAGAGCTTGTGTATATATTTTCATTAATTGTAGAGTTCATTTCTTTAAACGATGATAATATTGAAGTTGCTTGTCCCTTAAAGGACGTGATATTAAAGGGCCTTGCATTAGTTGATTTAAAAACAGACAAAGTCATCGTTACCACTGGAGACGTTAAGCTTAATTTACTTGGCAAAAAATTCTGTGTGGTTACAATACTTGATTGTGTAGACTGTTTAAGTGACATCTTTGATTGAAGTTTGAATGAACTATTGAGTGAAGAAGCTGGACTATATACCAAAGTAGATTTATTCACTAGTATTTGAGTTGAAATATCTGAATTAATTAAAGGAGTTGTAGATAACTGAACGGAAAGTGTCATTAAGTTTGAAGTAGATGAAATTTTTTGAAAAGAGCTTGATTTCAATAACGTTGTTGGAGATGTTGACTTAGTTATGGCTGTTGAATACCTTAAGGCTTTTGAATATTTTGATTGAGTTATTGATGTTGAGTTTTTTATTACAGCTGTTGTAGTTAGAGAAACTGATGATTCTTTATTTACACTGGGTAATATTGAAATGAAAGAGGAAGACATTATGTTTGATGAAAGCCTACTTTTGAAATACTTTTTTACCGATGTACTAAATGGCTGTGCTATATAAGATGAAGACAAACTGCCGTGAAGAGAGGAAAGTGTAGCAAATGGTGGAAATACTGATGTTGGTGTACTCTTTAATGAATATTGTGACGTAACAACATTTGAATTCGCAGACGAAAATCTTGACTCAATCAATATTGTTTTTGATGATTTTCCAAAAGTATTAATATCTGAAAATGTCAATGTATTAGTTTTTCTTCTAGTACTTATTACACTTGATTGATTTGTTGATAGTAGCACTGTTTGATGAATTAACAGTGATTTTTGCATAAAACTTGAGGTATGTGTGGGCGCTGTTAAGTTTGTCATTATTTTTTCTGTGCTTAAAGAATGAGTCACCAAAATTGCACCAACTAAAAAACAATAAAACAAGTTTTACAGAAGTTATCTCATTTGCTTCTTAGAACGCCAAGGATTGTGTTTATATGTGGTATTTGTTAAGATTATATTAAAAGTAAAGGTATTTGTTAAGATACCTTTGGATCTAACTTAAGTCAACCAGCTGAACCACTCTCATTTTGATTTTAACTCAGGGAAAGTAACTTAATTTTGTCTGCAAAATATTTGATATTGTAAATTAACAAAAAAATTATTAATAACAAGATCTAGTGACCAATGAGCAAACAAAAAATTATGTCATAGTTTATACTATTAGCGAGTTTATTAAAAGTTCATTGATATTAGTTTACCTCTAATTATCTTAATATCTTTATTGCATTAATTTCTTGAAAGACAGAACATTTCTACTATTAATACCAATTTTGAAAATTAAAATTTTTGGGGAAAAAACTATGAACTTTACAAAAAATTCTTCTAACAAGAGCCCAGGCCATGATTCTGAGTAAATCACAGAAAGGATACTGTGAAATTGAAATACATAAATTTTTCCCACAAATAAATTGTGTATAAATACATTTTTTGAAGGTTTTAGTGCTAGCTTTTGATTTAATCCAAAAAAAAAATTTTTTATTTTAATGGATTTACACTCCCTATATTGTTTCCTCACAAGTTTTTTTAATAATGCAATCATTTTAATTGTTTTTTTTTTGCATAACTATATTAATTGCTTTTCATTATAGTTACATGGGAAAAGATTAAATATGAATTTTTTAAATATATAAATTTTTTATACTGGTGTGAACATCACCTACCGTTTGTAAAACAGTACACAATCATCACGTAAACTACCCATCTCTTTTTACGAAGCCACATCTTTATTTTCTGTTAAATATCTAATATTTAATTTAACATTAATAAAAATAAATGTGAATTTTAATAAACAAAAAACTAAGAAAGCCATGATGAGAAAAAGCAACAAAATAATAGACAAATAGATAAATGAAAACTATATTGTTGTAGAATAAAAACAAAATTAAGAAAATAAATGCATGATAAACAAACTAAATATAAGTAACCTAAAAAACCACCATGTGTGTGTTAGGTTACCAGGGTTACACCAGAACTTTTCATTGAATACTTTGATCCAATAACTCTAAATCCTTACAAAGGTGTGTCAAAACTATTTAGATTTATCATTTAGATTTATCAAAAAACGTCAGAGATTCACATATTTTAGTTAAATTTTAAATTACCCCAAAACCTCTGCTTACCTCCTGATTTTTAATGCATGAAGTATGATCAGTCTTTTAAAAAAAGAGTCAAAGGGGCTAATAAAAAAAATCAAAACATGCTGAAAGAAATTTGATTGTAAGGGGGTAGCGGTTGGACAAAAAAAGGTGGAAGTTATTTTCAAAAAAGAAAAAGTGACAGATTTTCTGAAAAAAAATTATAAAGTTGTTTGATTTTTTTTTTCACACAAAATTAAAAAATCAATGTAACTGGAGATAGATGAAGAAAACTCAGATGAAGAGATTATATAGAAAAATTGAGTATACTACATAAATAAACTAACAGTTCAACAAAAAATGATTCATAAATTTACCGACGAGGTTTAAGCTTTTTAAAGACACAGTGAAAAGCGGTAGCTGAAAAAATTTAATTTAAAGGAAGGGCAGGGGTAAAAAAGGAAAGGGTAACTTCAGATAGGGCTAAGAGTTCTTCTCAAAATGAAGCAAAACTAACTGAATGAAATTTAAGGAAATACAAAGGAAGAAAATATTCAGCAAAAATTTTTATAAAATATTAATGCAGTTAAATTTACATTTTTTAGTACATATTATTTATTATAGAATTAATCAATATAACTTAAAATTGATAAAAATATTCATAAAATCATTTGATGTTTATAACAATGTTACAATGCTAATAAAATATTCCATTAGAAAAAGTTTACATCATCATTCTGAAATTCAATTATAATTTATAATATGACCTAATAATATCAAACTACTTCCATATAGTTTATATAGATTTAATCTATAATAATAATAACTTTAAGTCCAGTCTTTGAAATTACTTGTTTCACATAACTAGACCTGCATAATTTGCCCAGTTGGAAAAAAATTCTAAAAATAACAGTTAAAATTTTTTCCTTTATCACAGATTTCTATTCAAATTTCATTTTGCTGATTTAATTTTTTGCTTGATTAGAAATGAAGTAAATCACAAATTTCTTGATGAAAAATTTTCAGCTAAGCGGTCAAGTCTTGTCTGTGATCGGTGGGTACAGCAAATAAACAATTTGATAAGATTGAGTTTCACTAACTTTTATTGTACACTTTAATATAAGAACAAAATCAAACTTTGATTACAATATAAAAAAAACATCATAATATTATTTGTATAATCTCAAGAAGAATAGCAGATTTATTTGAAGATGAAACAACATCATGAATATTTAACAAGGAAAATAATCTTTTTTATAAATACACCATGTTAACAGAAAATTTAAATATTAATTGCATCAATAGGAATATTAGAATATTGTATTTTCATTATTATCAATTGGAATTTTCGCAAATTTAGAATCTTAATTGTTATAAACAAAAATATTTTAAGAACACTTTCATTTTTCACGCAGATCTAAAGAGAAAAAAAGACAACCCTGAGGATGAAATAAAACAAAATTTCAAAAACCAATATAATGGTATAGGTGTTTAAACTATGAAGCCAAAATTCTAAAACCATAGAAATATGTGATAAAATAAGCTATTTATGTTAAGGAAAAATAGTCATTGATAAAGAAAATAGGGTACCCAAATAATCTCCAGATACACCACTGGATAAGTCTATAACGCATATTTTACTAAAGGTGTGCTCCTAGAATAATCTCAAATTTTTTTTCTATCAGTTAAATAAACATCAATGTATAATCTAGGTGACATAATTTAAGTGACAGATTTTCACTTGATACATTCGGTTTTACCAGTGACTAGTGTCAGTTATTAGCTTTTAGCTAAAAATTTATGAGCTTTAGTTCAGAATTCATTGAGTGGAATAAATTTTTGATATTGCAGTCAGTGAGAAGCAAATTTTTATCATCAGCAACGTTATCGCTGTTTTAGTAAAAGCTTAAACTGTTTATAAACTCAACCAAGTTTGAATTTTCACTAGAAAATTAAAAAAAACAGTAATATAAAATTAATATAAAATCGATTAATTTAATCTATATTCATACTTTTAATAATAGGCTTTCAATTAATTTTTTTCTTAGTTGCTGAATTCATTTTCATTTCTTATCCATTTCTTATAAAATAAACTTCTTTCAAAATGGAGGAAAATTTGGATATTAAAAACAGTTAACAATTTTATTTTTTGTTAAATTTTGTTTTATTCTACCCTATAGTCTCAACCTATTGCTATACTGGTACTCTGCAGAAAAATAACGTGTTCACAATAAAGATCTTCTATTTATTGGTACAAAAACTCTGCTGAAAATTAGAGAATGGTTTATCTGCGACATAAAGATGTTGATTTTAAGTTAAAAATGATGATTTGGATGCTGTGTCTTCTAATAATTATTCGAGTCTTTGAATGAAAACAACAAAATTTCAACATAGAAATCCATATGATAAATTTTATTTAAATCCAACTTAATGTAAAATTTACAAATAATCAGTAAGAGTTTAATAGAAAAATTAATGGTTTTCAAGCTTGATATGATCTGGATAAAATAAATATGGATAAAAAATGGATAAAATAAATTGATATGATCTGGATAAAGTATCTGGATAAAAATCAAAAATTTCAAGACTTGGGCCAAATTTGAACTCTTTATGTAGCTTTTTTGAATTTTTCCTTTTTTCACAACGTCATAATGATATGATTGCATGTTTGAGTTAACAAATATGTAAAGGCCTGAATAGTATATGGTCCATTCCTTGTGTCTTTAATAAAAAAAATTATGGCCATATTTACATATTTCCTTTGGTTTCCCATCTCTCCTTCGCATTAAATGCCCAAGCTAACTTTTTCCTTTTTCTATTTGCTTTTTTTTTATCTTGTTTTTTCTTTTGCTTAAGGTAATCGCGTGCATTCATAGCACCTTTTATATCGGTAGCGAAATTTCTACAAATAATTTCTTTGTTTAGCTCTTCAGCTAGATCATAATCTTTCTCAGCAATGGCAGTGTTTAGTTGTTGTTCAATGTTACTCTAAAAATAAATGCAATAAGAAAAAATAAGTGAAAAAAAAATATATATATTGTGACGGCTGTTTTGGAGAATGATGTTTTAGTTATAAAAAAGACTATATTTGAGCTAAGTACCAAAAAAAAAAAAAAAAAAAAAAAAAAAAAAAAAAAAAAAAAAAAAAAAAAAAAAAAAAAAAAAAAAATAAAA
>JAUZNK010004405.1:0-10446 GCA_035046665.1 Euphysa ruthae | reverse complement strand
CTTTCCTTGAAGATACTTCACAACTGTACAAGGCTTTTTTAAATAAACATATATTGCAATTAATGACTAGCCAATAACAAAAACTCTGACGTTTCGATAGATTGTTCGATAATAATACATCGTTTCTTTTGCACTGAGGAAAATGTAAAAAACTTGTAAAAAATGTAAAAAATGTAAAAAACATTTCAAGATTCCAAAGTTAAGAGTAATATTAAAGTTATCATTGTCAAAAGAAGAGAGTTCAGGGACGTTGATTTTGTTAGCACATGATAATGTTGTCTTTATTTTTCTTAGCTGAGGAAGATTTACATGGTACTTATTGCCTTGGAACTTTCGCCTTTTCGATCTGACTTTTTCTCTAAGAATTTTGTAATATTTCATTATAAACTACAAAATATTAAATAAAGATGACAGACAATTGATTGCACTCATTATTACAAATTAAATTTAACTTACAGTATGCAACACCCGCCTTTGTGAAGACACGAAATTAAATATTAAAACAATTCGATGTTTACATTGGAATGGAATGTTAATGATTCTTTTGTTTAAACGTTTAAACGTTTAAACAAAATTCTCTGTGGACAGTATGGAAATAAATTTTTTTTTGGTTATGATTTGGTAACTAACAACAAAAATATCATGTCTTATTGTCTCGATTTTATTATTCTTTACTGCTCAAATATTATTAATACCGAAATGCGAAGGCAAAAAAAAAATATGAAAAAAAAATAAAACACGAATTTAAGCACAAAGTTTAGCCCAAATTTCTGCCCAAAAATCTGCGGAGTCAGCAAAAAAAAACCTTCCTTACTATAGAGAATTTTTCGCCTTGTTGCCAAATGAGCTCCAGCTGTAAAGTTTGCTAGCAAAAAAGTGAGCTCCACAAAAGAAAACAAAAAGTTTTGGAAAACAGTAAAATCCCTTTTTTCAGACAAAACTCCAACAAATAAAAGTATAGTTTTTATTAAAAATGAAAGTATAATATCTAGTGAGAAGGAAGTAGCTGAGACACTTATCACGTATTTTAAAGAAGCTGTTAGCTATTTGGATATTACAGAAAATGAATATTTAGCTGCTAAATAAAAAAAAACTAGTAATATTATAAACAATATTGATAAAGTTCTGAATAGCTTTAAATTCTATCCTAGCGTTTTAAAAATAAAGGAAAATGTTTCCAGAAAAAAATCATTTTCACTTTATTTAGCTAGTCTTGACGATTTAGAGCATAAACTTATAAGGTTAGACGGCAAGAAAGCCAGTACTTCAGAAAATATTCCACATCGGATTTTTAAAATGTCAACGAAATCTCACTCATCAACTGTTTTAAATATTTTAAACAAATCTTTGGCAACATCAAATTTCCCTAATAAACTAAAGCTAACAGGTGTTACCCCAGTATTTAAACAAGGGGATGCAACGTCTTGCAATAACTATAGACCCGTTAGTGGTTTACCAGTTGAATCAAAAGTTTTTGTAAGGATAGCGAAAAATCAAATCCCGGGTTTCTTAAACGACTACTTGTCACATCATCTATGTGGTTATCTAAAAGGTTATAACACTCAATATGCATTACTTGATATGATAGAAAAGTGGAAGAAATTTCTCGATAGAAATGGATATGCTGGTGCAGTGTGATACGCATTTGATATGTTAAATCATAATTTACAAATCGTGAAATTACACCCATACGGATTTGTCAAAACAGTACTTGAATTATTATATAGTTGTTTTTAAAAATCAGATGGCAACGGATTAAAATAAAGTGTAATTTTGGTTCTCGGTCTTAGCTATTAAAAAGTGTCCCATAAAGATCTATTTTAGAACCACTTTTATTTAATATATAAATCAATGGCTTATCTTTTTATAAATGGTGAATCCGATATATATAATTTTGCATATGTTACTACATTCTATGCTTGTGATACAGACTTAAAAACAGTATTTTCATGTCTAGAGCACGACAGTCTAATGACTTTAAAGTGGGTTGAGAGCAATTACATAAAGTTAAATAGTGATAAATGCCACATTTTCATATCAGGATTTAATTATCAAAGTCATATAATAGATTTAGGCGTTACAAAGACGGTAGAAAGCGGCAGTGAGAAGCCACTTGGAGTTAGTATAGATAGAAATATGTCATTTGAAAACCACACAAGTAGTATTTGCTTAAAAGTAGATAGGAAAATTACTGCATTAAGTAGAATAAGTAGAAATATACCCTTTGTGAAAAGAAAAATTTTATTACAAACTTTTATTGAATCTCAGTTTTCATATTGTCCTTTAATCTGGATGTTTCACAGTAGAAATATTAACAGCAAAAGAAGCATGCTTCACAAGAGAAAATTACGATTGCTCTATAGCGAAGTTTGTTATGTCAGTTCAAGAAATGTTGGAAAAGACAGAACATCAAGACAGAAATCAAGTCAGGCAGCAAGCCAGAAATCAAGCCAGCAAGCATGCCAAAGAGCCAATAAGCAAGACAGCAAGCAAGCCAGCAAGCCAGCAAGCGAAAAAGCAAGCAAGCCAGAAAGTAAGCCAGCCAGCAAGCGAAAAAGCAAGCAAGCCAGAAAGTAAGCAGCAAGCATGCCAGCAAGCAAGCCAGCAAGCAAACCAATCAGCAAGCAAGCCAACCAGCAAGCATGCTAGAGAGCATGCCAACAAGCAAGCCAGCAAGCAAGCCAGCAAGCAAGCCAATCAGCAAGCAAGCCAACCAGCAAGCATGCTAGAGAGCATGCCAGCAAGCAAGCCAGCAAGCAAGCCAGCAAGCAAGCAAGCCAGCAAGCAAGCCAGCAAGCATGCTAGAGAGTCAGTAACCAAGCCAGCAAACAAGCCAGCAAGCAAGCCCGCAAGCAAGCCAACAAGCAAGCCAGCAAGCAAGCCAGCCATCCAGCAAGCAAGCTAGGAAGCAATTTTTGAAACATTTTTACGAGAAAAGCAAGTTGAATGGCATGAATAGTGCTCTGATAAGTTGAATAAGGGTAGACTTGAGCCTGCATTGAAATGCAAAATTGCCATGATAGAGAATAATGCTGAAACAGTGTGCAAAAAAACCAATGCAGAGTCGTTAAAACACCTTACTCGTACATCATTAAGTAGTGTTACTTCGCTTGAATATATTTTTTGCTTTTTAAGTGACGATCAAGTTGAGGAAAACAAAGAGCATCAAGTATCTATTATGTCACTAGATCTTAATACCCCTAGCTTGGCTATAGAAATGAGTAACACAAAGCTAATCACAAAACTGTCTGAAGGTATATGTTTTCTCGTAATGAAATCTACCATAAACAGCGCTTGACAAAACTGCATAACTCTTGCACAAAGATTTTAACTGAGAAAGCACCTGCATCTAAAACTTCATGAAATAGCTATTGCCGAAGCAGCGTTTTAGTTAGAGGAGTATTTAGAGGAAAATAAAACCAAATCTTTCCAACTGTTTAGATAATATGAATTAATCAAGTATTTACTGTCATGTGTCTTTGTCTCACTGAAAGAGTGAATTCAACAAGATTTAAAGAGAGCATACTGCAATTATGTCTTGATATTTTTACACATACACAAGGGAAAGAAGTAAATTTTTCTTTTAAAGAAGACGTAATTGCAGCGCTAAATTTTACAAATTCAAATTGTACATCTAATGAAGACAGCAAAAATTATCAGTGGAGATATTTCAGCAATGAAACACATTAATTTTCTGGTTCATTTAATCTTAGTTCAGAAATTCACTCAGTCCCACCATCTCTGTTATCACATAATAATAACATCATTGGCGTAAAGGAAGACAGTATTACAACCAGCGGCCTATCTATTGAGGAACTTATGTTCTTTAATTCCATTGATAAAATACAAACTAGAAGCTCCTCTAACACTCGTCAAAACACCAGTAAATAAACTCCATTAACAGTTCGCATAGAACTATTGCTACCCGAATACATGAAGCCTGAAACTTATTGGAAAACTTCATGGATTAAAACTACCTGTTTCTTATATTCATGTTTTTGATATTTCGAGAGCCTTAGGAAACAATCGTTTTTCATAATGTGAAAAAGATGGTATTTTTAGTCCACAAAATTGTTTTGAAAGGAAGTATTTAAATTAGCAGTAACTGATAAAATCAACTACCGCAAAGGACTTTTTTCATAGCACAGAAATATCAATTACTCAGCAGTTGCAACAAAAATCTGGTAATGATGTGCATATCTTCCCTAGTCTGGACACAAGAAGCAACAAACAACAAACAACTATAAAATCTTGAGAGAACTTTCAACTTCCTACTTAACGTTAGAATCGTTCTTTAAAAACCTATGTTATTGCCTAATGGTGTCCCAGTTCAGGGAAGATATTCTAATTTTTTTATAAATTGTATGCACATGTTTTTTTTTAAAAAAGAAACAAATTAAACCACTTTTGATGGACTTCTTGAAGGTTTTTTATAAACGCATTTCTTATAAAAAATGTGTGCATATCAATTAGTTGTTAGAAAGGTGGTACGCCATTATATATAAAAAACTATTAAAACTTGGTATTTTAAAATATTTTCTGACTAAATCTACTTATCAAATCAAAAATATTATGAAAAAATCATAAAAAATATGATCAATTTCCCAGATTTGCCTCGATAGTTCACAAAAACTGACTTTTTCTGAGGTGAAAGTTGAAATTAAATATCATAAGAACAGCAAATGGTGTTGAAATTTTCAGGGATTGTTGATCTGACATGTAAAAAGGAATTTTGTTACTTCCAGTTCAGTGTGAAATTAATTTAAAGATGGTAGCATTTTAAAGATTTTTTAGATTTTTATCAATCAAAATCATGCCTAACGGGCATTCTTAATTGAAAACACTGTCTTGGTTTTTCCTATGAAACCTTCTTTTTTTGCTCCGGCATTTTATTATGTTGAAATCTTGATAGTTTTCCCATGAAAAAAGATAAGGAGTATATATAAAATGAATAAACTTTTTAATAACAAAGCTGAAAAAATTATTAAAACTTCTCAGCCCTTGAAAGAATCTTTATTTTTATATGATACAAACTGTAATGTAACGGCAGTACGTTTTTTTGTTATGGTGAGGTACTCTTCTCCACGACGTAAAAATTGAACCTAATATAACTTCTTATTTCAGTAGAAAATTCTCTAGCAACAAAATCTTATTTTTAGATTTTTTGTTAAGAAGTTTATAGGTCAGCAGCTACTACTAATACTATGATATACCAAAAATAATTATTTGCTTGTTATCAAACATGCTCAGGATAAAGACAGATGGTATGCCAAAACTTTTGAATTAAAAACTCATTTTGACAGTTTTTGAATTTTTCGCTATTTTCAAGGTGGTGTACCACCTTAAGTTTAATGACTTGAACCTGAATAAATAATTTTAATACACCGTTTTTGTAGGATGCTGTAGTGTAAGTTCATCTCACAAACTTTGATGTCTGTTGGCTTCAAAATGAGCAGGACTTAATTGATACAGAAGGCTTACAGCAGAAGTAAAACTTGTGTTGGTATGTTCTAGAATGGATACTTACTCATGTTTTTTTACTACAGAAAATGGAATCATTTGAACGGAGTCTATAGTTGAAAAATTATGTCTTGTTCTATGTAGTGAAGGTGCAAATTATATACAATCATAGCATCTCTTTTTTTTTAGGTATAAAAGCTCACTCTCCATCCACAATCTTTCAAGGGATAACTTCGCATTGAGATGAAACTTATGAAGTGCATTGGTAAGTGATTTGCCTCTATTGCTAACTGTATTTTTGAAAAGGGCTTTATCATATTCTGTTAAACAAAGACAGGGAATTTAAAAAAACTTTTTAGATAGCATGTTTCTGAAAATTCTATAAAGGTGCTTACCTTACTCAGAGGAATTTTGGCACAGGGACTTGTTTTCTGAGTTTTTTGAGAAATGTTACCTGATGCATGCTTTTACACTTCTACCGCGAAATACCCCATATCGCTGTTTTACCTAAGATCTTAAATAGTTTCATCACCAGTAAAATGAAAATCGCGTTTCTGAAATACTTGCGAATAAAAAATTTACGTCAATAATTTTCACTACACATGCCAATAATTTATAGGTGGTATCCTGGAAGAAAATGGTTGGGAATCCATGCTTACTACAGTTGGCGTGACAACTTCTGGAAAAGCTGATGCGATGTTAAAGCAAAGCATATCCCTCTGTGCCGATATCTCCGTCCAGTTACTGCTGCCACCTTAAGGATCATGAAGTATAAAGCTTGTACCAAATATTGTCAGCTGCATTGTAAAACAGACCCCATAATATAAGAAGAAAGCCAGTGAGAAATAAACCTGCAATTCAAGTTCTGGAATAATGTTTTGTGTTTCGAAATGCAACTGCTGGCTTTGTCAGATCGTTACATGAGAGACATTTTGATGATTACGTACAATCCTTACAATGAACTGCACCTTGGGTGTTTAGCTTTGATCACATACATTATACGAGATGGTTCCCTAACCATATGAGGGAAATGATCAGAATAATGATTCAACAACCTTTAACTTACCCTGAATTCAAGTGGAAAGATCCGTAGTTCAGAAGTCTTACAGGTAAATTTCTTTAATTGCTAGGGTTCAAAATCACGAGTAAGAAAAAGCTATTATAAAAGGTGTTTGGGAGGCAATTGGACTAACAGAGACTTTGTTGCTTTAAGGAGAAGGTGTTTCTGTGGATCGGAAGTAGCCCGCGTTCTAAAGGAGTTTGAATTCCTGCGAAAACCAACTGTTCAAGAGCATCACGATGCAAAGAAATCAATGCAAAACGTTTTCCGCAAAGATATACAGAATTTAGTTGATGCTTTTGAACAGTGTAATTCGTCCCTGGAGGATAGTAAAGACTTTCACAGAATAGATGCCAAAGAAGTGAAAAAGGTCAATAATTCATGATCAATAGCATCGAAGAAACAGGAAAATTTTTTTTTGAAAATTACTACCAACTTCACTGGTTGAAAAAAAAGAGTCAGTAACTGACAACATTAAAAAGGATCGGTTTACTCTATTCCGATGTGACACGTGCAACACAAAAAGCAAAACCAAAACTCAAATCAAAGACCTGAAAGAAAATGTCTCCTCTGTTCAAGATTTTTCATAGCATGCCAAGCGAGAGAAGGTAATTTAGAAGAATTTTTCACATGATAACTAGCCAAAAATACCATCAATCTCTTCAGGTAGAATGAAAAGACACAAAAAAATCTGTCTTTTTAAGCTGTGTTGGTAATAGTGAGTTCTTTCAAAGTAGCGTTCAACCAAGTCTTGATATTGCTGTTCTGGACTGAGCTGCTATAGTTAATACGCTATCCTCTCACGAATGCACGAACTCCTTACCTTCTTCGATTATGCTGAAAATCCATTTCTCTACGAAATGACGTGAGACGAGTAGACCTTGTTAGGGACGTTTGCAAAGATATTAGTTTTAAAAACAGCGCGCGTGAAAAAAAGAGCCAAGGCGTGCGAAGAAAAGTAACTCGGAATAGAATCCATCCACAAAATTGGAGCTCTTTGATGTGACGAAAATAAAACCGAATTGTTTAAATTCTATTCTGATGAGATTTTGGCAAAGATAATTGCATCTAACGTAATTTTTAGAAGCATCTGTTCAAATACCACCTAAGAGGCGTTTATAACAATTCAATGAATTGTGCATTGAATTTGGTGTAGGTAAGTCTTTACGCCGCGTACCTAAACATGATGTCGTCAACAAATTGGGAAAAGAAGCTTCAAAAGGATTACTTTTTCTTCATTCATTCAGTGGTTGAGATACAACATTTGTATTTATTGGCATTGGAAAGAAGAATTTTTATTCTGCATGGAAAGTGTTAGAAGATCTGAATTTATTGCTTGTACGAATGTTGTGCACAATTGAAATAATAGAAGCTGATTACAAAGTCATTGAAAAATTTATTTACATTGCAACCTGAAATGCTGACATTGTAAATGTGGCCAGACGACTTATTTTCACACAAAGCAATAGAGCGATTGAAAGTTTGCCACCAAAAACAAAGACGCTTAAACAGGACATGAAAAGAGTAAGGTACCAGGCAGTCATTTGGAGTGATCTTCATACCATGCAAGATATCCCTGCTCCGCAGGAATTTGTTTGAACTGAATGTCCATTGAACGGTTTTACACCGTTTTGGTGTAAACTTCCTTAAATTTCTAAAGCATCATGTCAGCTCAAACTTTGTGGTTACAAAAATCTTGTGAAGGACGTTTTAAATGTCAGCAAGCAAATTTGCCTTGCACAGAACATTATGGTTCTGGAGGGGACTGTTAAGTATTGGTAAGTTACTGTCTAAGAATTTTTTAAATCTTGTATTCTGATATTTCGTTGTAGAAGTTGGTGACATAAACAGTTGCACTATTTTGCGATTTTTGTTTTAGGTGTTTTCGTTCAAAGAAATAGTCTAGTCAAATGAGCTCATTGCTATTAATTTTACAGTTGCCGAAGCCGAAGCCACAGATTAGTTAGATGTTTCATTTATTTTACAGCCACCTT
Source organism: Euphysa ruthae (assembly GCA_035046665.1). Classification (NCBI taxonomy): domain Eukaryota; kingdom Metazoa; phylum Cnidaria; class Hydrozoa; order Anthoathecata; family Corymorphidae; genus Euphysa; species Euphysa ruthae. Next base: position 1,932 of record JAUZNK010004405.1, on the reverse strand, counting down.
GTAGAATAGCTCAAGGTTGTTGGTTAATCTCCATTATCTTCAAGTTTATTAAGATTGGGCCAATATTTTACATACAAAATTTTCAGAAATTTTGTTTACCCTTGTCATAAGTTTTCCAACAGTATATAAAATTAAGTAATATTGAAAATTTATTTTTAGTCATTTCGTTCACTTGAAAGTTTCCCATTATAATGTCACATGGACATAATTGGGAGCGGTACTTGATGTTTTTGACATATCAATTTTGTATTTAGTAACTATGCAAAGCTTTTATTGCTATCCTCGCAAAATGAACAATCCAATCCCTTAGAAGCTCCACTAATATATCATTATATTATTGGGTATGGCTGTAAATAGTTAACATTCTACTATATTTTGACTTTGAAATTGTAAATTATATGTACAACAAGGAATAAATAAATAATAAAGGAGTATAAAATATAAAAGGCAAATAAAAAAGGAATTTTGATTAAACGCAATTGTTTTTGATCAAAATTTCTTTTTTCCCTGTTTATTATTTCATTGCGAAAGAAAAAAAGCGAGCACAGGGGGCTTTGCATCTGGAACTCAATTGGCAGTAACTCAAAAAATACTATATATGTATATATGTACTATATATGTAAATTTATATATTTGGATTTTACATTAGATTGAAATTTTGAAAGTAATTTACAAGGTTTGATTTCTTTAGTGACTTTCTTCCAAGCCTGAGCTTACTTACATTTCAAATGAGTTTAAATTTTATGGTATTAGGTAGGACTTCACTGAGGTTTAAGAATGCAACCTGCTCTAAAGCTGCGTGAGAACGTTTTTATTACAAATATATCTTGCATAAAAGTTGGATTCAAAGAACTTATATATTTGAAAACTTATCATCGTACCAAACTTTAATGAACCAAGATAACTTGTAATTTCCCAGGACTAGATAGCCTACCTGGTGTTGTAGACAATTTATTCATTGGTAATATTTTTTATACATTAGCTTTTATATGGTAGTAATTATTTATATGGTAGTAATTATTTATTGCAAAATGCAAATTGAACTATTTTTTATTAATTATTCGACAAATAACAATGAATGCTCTATTCCAGATTGAAAAACCCATTACACAAGAACTCGGGTTCGCTGATTCTTTAGGTCCAGATGATTTCGATGTAAAACTAGCTAGTCTTAAAGAGAAATGTGAGAGTTTTTTCCCAAACTTTCATTTTGTTTTACCAACCGAAGATCTGAGAAGTTCAAATCGAATCTAGCGTTATCAGCAAGAAGCCGTTTAAATATCAATGGACGGTTTTATAACAACGGTTTGAAATCTTCCATCCGCTGCAATAGAAATCTTTGAATGAAGAAAATGATTCAATCAAAACTGTCATAGGTGCTAATAAATTTCTTTCAAAGTGGGTAAATGAGTATTACGTTGAAGCCATTTAGGCATTAAAAGGTTTATGAAAGTATCATTTTACTTCCACGCTCTTTAGAGGTATTGTTATTTTTAGATTTTTAGTTGAACCAGCCACCAGATTGGTCCACAGATGATTACGAAGTTTGTAGATAAATATTTATTTCTTAGTTGGCGCAATATCATGCAGAGATAATTTTGACTGGACGAAAAACAATCCTAAAATATTGGAAGCGATTTCTTTAAACACAAGGTTCGCAAAACGCTAGAGCTATAAAAAAATCTCTCCAAATTATGGTGGTTATAATCAGGATGATAGTGAATACGTGAAGAAATACTTTTGGAAATCCTTTTCTTCTTACTAGCGTCAGAATAAGAAACATTACAGTGAGTTATGTGAAGACCATCAATTTAAACGTTGTTTTCAATTGTAGCTTGTTTACAACAAGGTATCTGAAACCTTTCGAAGCTGCATAATAAAATAAGAAGATTGTTATAAATTATATATAAATATATAAATATAATATATATA
>JAUZNK010004404.1:0-10446 GCA_035046665.1 Euphysa ruthae | reverse complement strand
AAATTTTAATTGTAACTAGCCTGATGATAGGAGCAGTATGACTCCTGAAACGTCGCTCAATAAAATTTTATAACTCATGATATGCGTTTTACATCTTTTTAAATTACAACAATGTCCAAAAAAAGACAAGTGATGTTTATAAATGGTTCACAAGAGTAGAAAAGTGAGTAAATATTTTTTTACCTACAATTGACAACTTTCTTATTTGATTATCAATTTTTTTTTTTTTTTTTAATTGTGCGTAAAAAACTAGATTAATAATCTTCAAACGTCTAATTCACGTTATGAAACAACACCTAATCATACTTATATATTTTTATATTTTTTATTTGTTTATTTATTTAAAGTTATTTTATAAAAGTAAAATTTTTTCCCTTTAATTATTATTTCCTTTACTATGTGACCTTTAAGCACGAAAAAATTTAGAAAGATACGGTTTTAGGCCGATTTTTTGCACCTTAAGAAGTAAGGTAAAAATGGACTTTGAAAAAAAAAATCCAAGATTGTATGCAATTATTTATGTCATTTTAGAAAGATTTTGAATATTTACTTCATTTTTTATAAAAAAATTTGACTTTACTGTCAAACATCCACTTTAATTGTTATATTCACAAAATTAAAACATGAAAATAAATAACATGTTTTTTGTAAAGTTATCACTGATGATGTAACAGAGTAGCTGCACAACCAACGTACTGGCATTTATTAAGAGCATATATATTTTTTATCAGGTCAAAAGAACGCTATGCAGCAAAGAAAAAAAACCTTGGCAGAGTCTGATGATTTCAGTTTTGCGAGAAATAAAACAAACACTCTGACTCCTAAAAATAAAATCAAGGCTAATAACGTTCCTAAAGAGCAAAATCAATCTCGCAGTCTGGACTTCCCTAAAATCATATTTGCTACTAATCCCCAGTAGAGATCGTTCAACATAAACTTGTTCGATCAATTCCCCTGGCTGCACTATAAACAATGGAAGAATGCAGCTTTTTTTTTCACGCGCAATATCGCTTTAAGGAAAAAAGTGATATCGTCGTTGAAAGCTGAAAAGTATTCAAAGAAATTGGGCATCGAAAGCGAAAAAGACTCTGAAATCTGGAGGAGGATTTTGGTAACCCGAATATATTAACGCTTACAAAGAAGCCACAGAACGTTTGATTACTGCTCCTGAAACATTTGAAGATATTGGAAAGATGCTTGACAAGAACGTTTGCAAAAACGAAGAGAGCAACCGCACTATTTTAAACAACATGAGGTGTTTAGCTCGACAGTCTTTACTACTCCGAGGAAACTGAAGCGAAGAGGAGAAATGCGAAATTAACTCTAATTTTCGTCAGTCCCTACTCCTCAGTCACCATAAATCAGTCCCAAATACTCCTCAGTCACCATAAAAAAAGGACTAGTTTCATGACTGGAAAAGAAAACTAATCGTTTTAATTCACCTTCAATACAAAATGACATGCTTGAAATCTGGACATTTTTAAAGATGTAAGCAGTATTTTTTACCATTATTTTAGATGAAACAAGTGACGTTTCTAACACCGAGCAGCTAGTCGCTTTTATTAGGTGGTTTGATAATAATTTGCGGGTTTGCACCTCTCACTGAATAAGCATCTGAGCAGATTGTGTTCGTTATAAAAGATATTCTTTTCAGAACGAATATAAATATACAAAATTCTCGTGGGCAGTGTTACGATGGACCCGCACCTATGGTTAGTTCCAAATCTGGCGTAGTAACAAAGATTAAATCACTGAACGAAAAATATCTTTACATAAACTGTTATGGATTAAACCACGTTAAACCTCGTCGTAGGTGATGTCATTAAAAAATAACCTTCGGCGCAGCATATGAAATATGTAAGCTCGTTAAAAAATCACCAAAAAGAATCACCAAACCCGATGCCATGAGAGACTCAACTGAAAAAAACTCAAAGTCCGTGCTTAATTTTGGTTCAACAAGGTGAACTGTGCGAGGAGATGCTCCAGAATCATTTTAGGAAAAGTACCAAGATTGATTAGAGCTTTGAAGATGTTCGATACACAAAGTTAAACATACTAAGATGAAAGCAATGATTCGGCGGGGGTAGTGTTTGTAATTTCGAAATTTGATTTTATACTTTGTTTCTGTTTAGGACAAAGTTTATTTAGGCAAATGGACAATATGAGTAAAGCACTTTTACGTTATGTTATTTCTTCCGCGGAAGGACAGGGTTTGTATTCACAAGTTATTACTGTTTTGTCAAAAACTCGGATCAATGAATTGTATGAACTTTTTTGGGAACATATTTTAAAATGGCAAACCCAGCTTGGTGTGTCTGATGCTAAACTGCCACGAAAAATGAAAGTACCTGTTGATTTTCAAAATAAACCAAATCCACACGAAACATACTATTTTCGCCCAAAACACAGTGAAAACTTTTTAAATTTTGCGCCCGACTACCCTAACCATGATTTGGCTCTTTAGATACTAAACAAGCACTTCACCCCAATATCAAATGTATGTTTAGGGGACTGTACAATAAACTTGTGATAGGGTTGAAGCACGGAAAATTTTGGTTTATGATTATATATTTACTCTAAATAAGCTAAAAAAATTATATTTGCTGATAAGGAGATGTGTGTATATTAATTGTACAGTTTTATGAGAACACAGCATTTTCCAATAACAGTAAGGTAATGAAAAAGAGAAAGAGAAGTATAGGCTGTACAAATTTGTTTGGGTGCACAAGCCGGTATGCCAGTATCAAAAGTGTATGTATGTATAAACAACAGACGATTTAATACCAAGAGAAAAAAAGTTATGATTTAGCCGCGTATATTACATTTTTTTAAATAAAACATAAGAAACATTTAGAAGAAAAGAAAAGAAGAAGAAAGCGTTTAGAAGAAAATATAAGACCATCTAATTAAGTTTTACTCAAAAGTACATTCTGATTTGCTTATCTTCTATAGCGAATGGACTTTTTCTAATCGAACCCTAACCATAATTGATTAGTTTTCGATTATTGTTAAAATAGAACTGTAATGAAACAATCACAAATTTTTGAAATCGCTGGATTAGTTCGATTACTTTTCGATTAATGTTTTTATATTCGTTAACTAATCAAACATAAAAACATTAACTATAAATGTATATTGGAAATAATCGAACGGTAATCAAAGTATTAAAGATTTTTGTCCTTTGATTAGAGATCGATTAGTAGGTTTGATTAGGTTCGATTAAATTCAAATTCGATTAGTTCGACTACTACAGTCTGAATTAGGTCATCTAAAACTGAAACTATCTAGCTTTGCTAATCATTTAAAAATAATTTCACTAATTTAGTATAAAACTAATCTTTGGTGAAAGAAACGAAAAACTGATAATAAGGTCTTAGTTTACTTGAATAAAAATTCCAGTCATTTAATTTTAGGCTGCAGGCTATAAAAACCTATCTAACATGAATATCAATCCCTTGAAAAAACACGACAGTTTTTAAAGGTATGACAGCTAATAGAGAATAGAAACTTACCATATGTTGAAGAAACTTTGTGCTCTAATTTTCTGAGCTCTAAGTTTCTGAGCGAAACTCATTGCGTAATGCAACGCTAACTCAAATTGGTCGGGTTGTTTGGTTGAGCGAATTTCGTAGACGCAAATGGGCGTTCTAAGTACTCCAAGACCCGCCACGTGGGCCCATCTGGAAATATTGTTTCGGCAATTTGTTGGTTCCCCACGTTAAATATAACATTCTCATTCTCATTCTCAACATTCATTAATTTTTCTTTCGTATATTATTGAAATTTGAAGACTTTACATTTCTCTACCTTTTCCTCCAAAATCTCCACCTACTTGTTGAACAAAGCTGCCATCTTTATTTTTTATCTATCTAAAAATATTTGATGAATTGCCGATGGCATAACTTTCAATACCTTCTATCACACTTTGATGGAGTTAGGGCATACAAAGGGATAATCATAACAGAGGTATTCATTAACTCTTTGCCGTTTTCATTTTGGTTACATATGATTAAACAAGATATATTTACAAGCCGCAATACTTGTAAAAAAAACTATCTATAATTTGATCATTGCAAATGTTGTCCATTTCCTATAAAAACCTTATGTATGCTTCAGTTCCATCTGCATATTTTTCCATTGATCTGTAGCCTTGTTGAAGAGGGTCAGTAACCTTTCTTCTTCATTCTTTCCATGTGTGTATGGTCATTAGTATAAGGCAATCTTTAAGCAGTAATTTCTCGATTAAAGACCAATTTGTCTCACCTTCAACACAAGACAATGTATATGTTGTACCAAGGCTGAGTTGTTTAATGAACTTGCCAATTTGTAGTTTCAAACGACAATGAGTGGCTGATTTACCTTTTGCTATTGGCATAGCATAAGGTGGAATTAATGGTATCCCTTCTCAACTACAAAAGTTCTTCTCCCACCTCCCTATATTTACGGAAATTGGAACCCATGTAGGATGGACATTTATCCATGTAGGGCATTTGTATCCGGAAAGTCAACAGAAACAGCTGTACAAAATGAGTGTGGAGAAACACCGGGCTCATAAAGTATACAAACTACAACACCCAAAACACTATTATTTAATCCTATTTCAGTTAATCCAGGTTGATTTTTTGTAAGCATCGCAGTTGAACCAACAGCAAATAAAGTTCGGTACATTAATTGCTATTTTAATTACTAATTTAACTTATTTTTTTGTATAACAGGACACACGTTGAAAATAGCTTAAAGTTGAAGGGAATACATGCTGTATAAATATTTGGAAACAAATAAATAAAAAAAGAAATAAACAAATAATGAAAAGATCTTTAAATAGCGTAGACAGCAACTTTCTCTGTTGACTCTGTGTTTGATGGTTGATTTTGTATGTCTTTGGCACCAACTCTTCCTAGTTGTCCGATATCACCAATAAAGTTAACTATCAGTAGATTACCAAAAGAAAGTGATTGGCTGCCAGTTGTTTCACCAAAACGATGTGGACTCCACCCCCACCATTCTACCTGAAAACATACCACACTCATTCAAGTTGAGTCACATTAGATTTAACTTGCCAGTAGTACCTGTAACCTCTCATAATTTTCGTGGAGGTCTATCGGACTTTGGGAAATCTGATAATTGAGCAAATGTAATTTTTTTAGAATCTATTGGTAGCGTGGTAAATGAATACACTGTGTGATCATCATGGAGAGCTTTCGACATAAGTTAATTGCAATTATGAATTGTTGCAGCTTGTTAGCAAAAAATGGATTAATTATAGGTAAATTAAAATTATGGTTGTTAATTCTGGCAAAAATTTCGCAGTGTATGGAAACCTTTTGCATCCATCACAAAGCCTTGTTTGGCATATAAAAATCCCACGATTGAATTCCATATTCATACCATTCAAAGTGAGGCACCAACATCAGGTAATGCTGGTAATTCATTAAGATTATCAAAATATTCTTTTTTAGTTGATGCCAAGTCTAGCGGCATTGTAGCACCCAAATTTAAGAGAAATATTTGTGACAAAGTTCAGAGTATTGACTGTCATACTGACTTGATTGACTGGACTGTGGTACTGATTAATTAATATTTGTACGGGGTGGTCGATAACTGTTCTTCTTTTCAAAATTTCTTTTGGCCTCAACCAACATTTTTACTAGTGCTGAAAGAATCAAGAAAGTCCGCAAATGCATCAGCATAAGTCTCATACGAACTTTTTAGTTCTTTCACATTTTCCCAAGCACCTGGAGAATATATCATATGCTGGTGCCGACAATATTCTTCAGTTATTGGCCATACGGGAATCATTTGTGCACCAGTAAACAGTGGAGCATGATCGACACCAGATTTACTACTAACACAAAAATTATTGTTTTTTCCCAATCCCAAAGTGAAGTTTTAGGTTTTTTTTCTCGTCGCTCGCAGCTTAAGAACTTGTGTAACGGAATTTTCCTCGTCAAAAAGCTCTCTTTTCCAGAAGTATCAAGCATACTAAACCCAGTAAGACCAAGACGTGTCATATGTTGAGTTGAATGGTTTAACGGTGCTCCAATATTTATGCAGTTTGCACAAGCACCTGATACATCAACAATGCCAATCAGTTTCATAGGCAATTTTTCAGACAACTTACTTGTAGAGTTTACATTTATGTTGTCTAACAAGTATATATACTATAGTTGGATCAAGTCTTCTGTTGACATATTTCCTTTAAAAACATATCCAGTGATGTATCATAATAAAGCTAACATGTTTACATCAATTAATGCCTGTGTGTCACAATTTGACAACAAAACAGCAGGATTCATGAACACAAACCCAGGGGAGTAGATATCAATTTTCTTTCAGTCAAGGTTATTCGTTTGGAGCCATTTATGCAATTGGTTAGCTCGATTTCCATTATTTATTGCCTATTTAGCTTTAGCACATATGTTTTGAGCTAGGAAAATCTTGACTATGAATGGCCTATCTACTTTAAGCAAATTTGTACCTCTACCATTCGTCGCTGTATTGAAGTGTTTCTCTCATGACAGTTGCATAGTAAGTAGTTGAATTTTCTTGCATTAGAATACCCGGTGAAAATATGTAAGTTTGAAGAATTATTTTGCATCTGAAATTTAACTCAACTTCTGTTTTGTTTATCATATTTTGTTTACATCGATTAGTCACTCGAGAGTAATACGTTGAAAGAAGCTTTGTTAAGTGGTTCAACCCGTGTGTGCTCCCAGTCTGTAGAAACCTTTGTTAAGGTATCAGATGTATCAGCACCCACAATTATTTTTGAAATTTTTTTGCAATTCTTTTTATGAACCTTTTGCATCAGAAGGGCCATCAACCTAGATGTTTTTGTTGTTTCATATGATTTATTGCTATAAAATTGTTATTTTTTTGGTGCTGGACCTATTCATTTTTTGTCATAGTATCTGGTATGAACATAATTTTTAGACCAGGAAACTATTGCCGTTCTTGTGATAACTCACCAAGGTGATTTTCTTCGATACTCAAATCTTTGTGATATTCATTAGATAGATACTTAAAAAACTTACCCTCTATTAATTTGCTAATACTGTTTCCTTGAGTTGTAATATCTAAACTAGGAAATCCATAGCAAAGATCACACAAAGATTTTTGTGTACTGTTTCACAATCAACTGTATACTTTTTAGTTATTTGATTTGTTCGTATTCTCCTTAAAACAGCAAGTCCAAATTCTTCAAAGATGGGGACTAGGTGGTGTTATACTCCGGAGTGGGAGGCCAGAGAGCTTCGTGGCACTTTCCAGTATCCTCAAGTGCATAAATAATTCACAATCACAAATGTATACTAAATCACCTTCACGTGATTCAAAATTCACAACTGCAAAATTATGCTAAACATTCCCTCACTTACAAAATTAATTCTCAAATACGGAGCTAAAGAGTTTTATACTCCCGAGTGGGGACCCGGAGGACCTCGTGGCACGAGGCTTTTTTGAATCTATTTTTGTGTTTTTTTTTGGTCAAATCTGAGCTTTGGCGTAGAGATTTGGTTTTCTTATAAAAGTTCGCTAAAACATATAGGTTGTAAAGGTTTTTTATTTAGTGCTTCGTTGCAGCCCGCTTGTTTCGTGTTTAGTTGCAATCAGTTATTATTCTTTTTATTTTGCTGGCATAGTCATATTTGTAGTGCTTAGGAAAATACTAGCTGGTTTTTAGCAAGAACAGGCCTTTTTTTTGTCCTATCTCAACCTTCATCATATGCTGTGAACGTAATGGCTTAATCTACTTGTGGCTGAATCTACGTATGGCTGAATCTACGTGTGGCTGAATCTACGTGTGGTTGAATCTACGTTTGGTTTAATCTATGTGAGGCTGAATCTACGTGTGGCTGAATCTACGTATGGCTGAATCTACGTGTGGCTGAATCTACGTGTGGTTGGATCTACGTGTGGTTTAATCTACGTGTGGCTGAATCTACGTGTGGCTTAATCTACATGTGGCTAAAACTACGTGCTGAATGTTCATTTATACAACTAAAAACATTAGATGCGCTTATATTCAACTTATATTTAAACCAATTCTTTAAGTTACAAGCTTTGTTTGGAAACTGGCACTTTAGATATGGGCACTTTAGATACTTGACCGCGTGATTTTAACAAGTATCTGCACTTTTAATTTTCAGGCAAGATTTATCTGACTGCTTAAGAATTTAAACATGTTCATGCTTGTTTGAAAGGACGTAATAGTAGAACTTACATATGTCAGATTTTCCCAGAGTACATTCTCGTTTTTTCTTAAAACTGCTAATATTTTTATTTTCTCAAATAAATTAGAATATTGAATGGAATATACTAGTGTGCACCTTCAAAACATGAACCATAGAATAAGATGTTATAATCAAAGTTTTTGCCATAGGAATCATTTTTATTTTTATATTATGAATAATGAGAATCAAAAAAGATCTTGTCGGAGCATGAAATGAATCGGAAGATAAAAATCGAAACAATGTAATTTTCGGTTGCTTGGCAGTTTCTAATGCAGGTAACACATTGAATACATCTCAGATCCGATTATAACATACGCATATTATGACGCAATACGAGGGATTCTTTTATAAAAAAGGATATACAAAAATCCAGTATTTATTAAGGACATATTATCCAGTGATTCTGTTTTATCTCTTGAAAACCTAACTTTCAATTATTACATCTAGTATAAAAGAGACAGTTTATTATAGATAGTTTGAGTCAAGGAAATTTTTTCCGTAGCAGTAAGTAATCGATGACTTGTTAAGCCGAGTAGAGTATGTTTCATGTGTATTCCAGTATATTTGAATGAAACACCATCACCACATTACCAGGAAATTTGATATATAAAACAGAATTTCTATTGAACCTCTGTTACTTAAAAAATCATGTAAATAGCTAAATATGATTCAAAATTCTTCGGAAGAAACTACACTTCTTGGCCTTTTTCATGTCAAATATATAAGTAAATCGTCTAAAAGTGGCAGAAAATCACACATTGTTAAACAAAATCCAAAAGCTTCTGGAAAAAGCATATCACATATATCACATTTCCTGGTAATGTGGTGTTGGTGTTTAATTCAAATATCTAGAATATTTTTATTTAATTTTAAACTGAAATTGGCATTAAATCTACTTCTCGAACGGCTGTATCATTTATTGAAAATATTTATAAATTGATTTATTGTTAATTCGAGCTGATATCTTAATTGTTCCAAAAAATATTTTTAAAATTTAATCTGCATATCGCTGGTTTATTTTTGGTATTTTTGCTGCTTAGTTTTGCAACAAATTGAGTATAACTTTATTATTTATTATTTATTATTTATATATTATTATGTAATTTTTATTTTACAATAACTAACGTTATTGTACAATACTAACAGTATTGTAGATTTTTTATTTTAGATCGTTATTATCTAACTCATTCCTTCATAAATGGCAAAAATCACAGTTAAAAAATATTTAAAAGGTGCTGCATGGTGGATTATTTTTTCCTTTTTCATGCTTGGGATAATATCAAAATTTAATCCAATGGAAAAACCGAAAATTTTTAATGAGCAACCAGCACCAAATTTGCGTGCAAGAAGACATATAATGAGCTACATGCCAGAGAAATTAGACGAAAACTTAAATTTTACAGCAAATGTACATTATTGGGATTATGTTTGCGGATATAGTGTGGAAGATTTGAGAAGTCATCCCTTATTTCCGTTTTCACCTTTTCGGAGAGACGTAACAGACACTTTGTATTTACAAATAACCGATTTGCAGTTCGGTGCACGGTTATTCGGTTATATTACTCCACTAACAGATGGATTTTATACGTTTGCAATCAGTTCAGATGATTGTTCAGAATTGTGGCTTAGTTGCAATGAGGATCCATTGCAGGTTGAATTAATTGCACAGGTCGGAGGCGAAACAGGTTTGTCAAAGCTATTATTTTCGATATTTTGACGTCATTTTAAGTTGTCTAATCTCACTAGTCAGCTAGGGTCAAGTTTGAAAAAAAAAAAAAAAAAAAAAAAAATTCGTGAAATACCAAAAGAAATTTAGCAAAATATACACTTATGAGTCTCAATTCATAAAAAAATAAGGAGGGACCGAGTTTAAAGCACAATTTGTTTTCAACCAGGCATACTCGGCATCTATTTTGGCAAAGATAAATCTAAATCTGTGCTATTTGTAAGAAAAACTGAGGACTGAGGACAAGAAAAAATTATAAAAGTCAATAAGAAACTTCCTTTAGCTTCGTGTAATGCCTCTATAGAAACACATTTTTGAAATATTGTTAACACCAAAAAAATTCTTTAAATCATTTCAGTGGGTCGCACAATAAAAATAACTGATTTCGGTTTTCCAGGAGATTCTTGGAAACACATAAATTAAAAGTTATAAGCAAGTATTCATATTTTGCTGAGATGGTGCTCACCGATGTTCACCGCTATATATATA
>JAUZNK010004403.1:0-10447 GCA_035046665.1 Euphysa ruthae | reverse complement strand
ATGAGAATAGAAGGATGAGTTTTCAATATTCCTTAGTATATATTAGTTCATATTCATGTGACAATAGCAGGATGAATTTTCAGTTTTTTTTTAGTTTATATTAGTACATATCAATTTCAGAATAGCAGGATTAATTTTCAATTTTCCTTAGTATATATTAGTACATATCAATTTCAGAATAGCAGGATGAATTTTCAATATTCCTTAGTATATTTTAGTGCATATTGATGTGACAATAGCAGGATGAATTTTCAATATTCCTTAGTATATATTAGTACATATCAATTTGTAAATAGCAGGATGAATTTTAAGTTTTCCTTAGTATATATTAGTACATATCAATTTCAGAATAGCAGGATGGATTTTCAATATTCCTTAGTATATTTTGGTGCATATTCATGTGACAATAGCAGGATGAATTTTCAATATGCCTTAGTATATAAGTACATATCAATGTGAGAATAGCAGGATGAATTTTCAATATTCCTTAGTATTTTTTAGTGCAAATTTATGTGACAATAGCAGGATGAATTTTCAATATTCCTTATTATATACTGGTACATATCAATTTGAGAATAGCAGGATGAATTTCCAATATTCCTTAGTATATATTAGTGCATATTCATGTGGCAATAGCAGGGCGAATTTTCAATATTCCTTAATATGTTTTAGTGCATATCAGTGTGAGAATAGCAGGATGAATTTTCAATATTCCTTAGTGTATTTTAGTGCATATTGATGTGAGAATGGTTTGGTAGTTTCTATAAATTTTTAATCCTTCACTTTTATTGTTAACACATTTAATTTGCACTTTACTTGTTAAAAACTTTTTTAAAAGAACTTTTGAAAAGTCTTGTTTTAAGATATCAGATCATTTTTGCACGTCGCATATTTTGAAAATTTTTATGCGGGCTAGACAAAAACAGTCCATTTTTTTCACCCTTTCCATTCCATATGGTGCTTCATTTTGGCCATAAAAGTAAGGAAAAAAGATTTAATGGTATTTTTTTTTCTTAAGCAAAATATGTAAGTCAACTTAAGCGTTCATTTTTGCATTAATGTGGTTTTGTACTTAATGTAATAGCGACAAAGGGATCGAAATTGTAAAATAAACAATATTTTTATCAAAGAAATTTATTGCATTGTACATGTTTATTGCATTGTACATGTTTATTGTAGTGTACATATTTTTTGCAGTGTACATGTTTATTGCAGTGTACATGTTTATTGTAGTGTACATGTTTATTGCAGTGTATATATTTATTGCAGTGTACATGTTTATTGCAGTGTACATGTTTATTGCAGTGTACATGTTTATTGCAGTGTACATATAATTTGAAGTTGAAATTCTGCATTTTAAAAATTTTCTTAAGAAAAATTTTTGGGACATCAAGCAGTGTTGTCTGCAACTCATTCACATTGCTGGTAATATACTGACTGGTCTCTAATTTACGTGATTGAAACCAATATTATTCAAAGTCATTAACTTCTTTAAGGAAAGAATGAATAATTTAAAAATATTTTATTTATTATTCTTCACTTTCGCTATATGATCTGTCATACTAGCTACTGAAATATACTTAGCGGTATTTTAACATTTCAAGCAGTTATATATGTTATTGTTTAATATTAATGAGTAGTCTAGTAAAAGTTTCCGAGTCACACTTAACTGCAGCATTAATGTCATTTACCTTCACAACTTATTAGCATATGAATCAAATCCAAATTATGCCTCTATATGGGATCCCATTCAATTTGGTCGATCTTATTTCGATCTTATTCTCTGGTTAGGTTCAAGGTGTGGCAGAAAGTCATTAGTTATAAATTGAGATAATGGTGGTTTTCTCATCTAATTTTAACTGATGTTTCAATGACATCTGTAGCTACTAAAACTGGTTGATTTAAATTTCTGTCTATTGTGGGTTGAATCATGTTACCATATGGGTCTGTTGTGGGTTTAATCAAATTACCTTATGGGTCTGTTGTGGATTCATCATGTAACCATTTGTGCAATGTGTTGTGGATTGAATCATGTTACCATTGTCTTCACAATTCTTTGACAATTCATTTATTGTTTATATATTTGAGGCTTAATCATCGGATCTTAGATAAAGCATTAACTATAGACTGTGGTTGCCTTGGTACTTTGTCTCCTTATGCAATGGTTATGGCAGATAAAGATCTTAATTTGCACGATGATAGTGTTGTACGTCACTCATTTTTTATTGTACCTACAGAACGACGTAGAACTACTCAAATTACATGATCTGAAGTTTAAAAAAAAAAAAAAAACAAGCTCAATAGCTAAATTCAACTTATTAGCTTTTTTCTTTCTTGTTTTGTTTCATTCTGCTATTTCTGTTGTACATGTTTAGCCTTTTTTAACCTTTTTTCATAAATCTTTGAACTTACACAGACAGTTTTCATCTTAAATTATTATATTTACTTTAGAGGCATATATAACCCTGTTGAGTGTGAACATGTTTTAGCAATAATCAAAGACATTGCCTCTAAAAAGATCGCCAAACTTGAAGAAATTGTTGTTATTTCTCCATATCGGAAACAAGCTGAGCATATAACTGAACTGTTAAAGAAGAATGGATTAGAGGTTTATGTTAATACTGTTGATAGTTTCCAAGGAAAAGAACGACCTATTGTTATTTTAACTTGTGTTCGTGCATCGGAGAATCGCACTAGTATTGGCTTTTTAAGATGTCCACGGAGAATGAATGTTGCACTTACTAGAGCCAAAAAAACTCTTATAATATTAGCTAAGTGTGAATCCTTAAAGGTATTTTAATTTGTTATATTTGTTTGTTTGAGTTTTAAATATTTGCCTAATTCATTTTTGGTTGCACCCTTTGTCTCAGCTCAACCCCTGAAAATTCACCTGCAAATGAGTAAAGTTATTTTCCAAAAAAAAAGAAAAGAAACGACATTTAAATTTTTCTCAGAAACTTTTTGCTAGATGTCTGAAAATAAATCTATTATCTGATGATTTAAAAATGTTTGCCGTTTGAAAATTTTTGTCATGCTCACTACCCAGGCCTTTTAACTGGTTAAATTTGTATCTATGATAAAATATAATTCTTGATGATATTTAAAAAATCTGCCTTTAAATAGGACAAAATTTTTTGGTTTATCTCAAGAAGCTAAACTTTTCTAGCAAACTTTTGAAAGTTTAATCATGTTTACATCTAATTTTAAGTTCTATCAGATTTAGTACCCTAGATTCCAGAAGTTATGGCTTGTTTCTGTTGAAATTATATGTTTATTGGTTTTGAAATTTTGAAAGATGTTTAAAAACAGCTAAATTGAGGCTTTTAAAAGTTGTCAAGTATCTTTAAATATACATTAAAAAAAAAAAAAAATAGAAAAGCGAATTTTTTTTTTTTTTTTTAGACTGATGATCATTGGAACGCTCTTATAGAAGATGCGAAGGAAAGAGAAATACTCTTTATTGCAAAGACTACAGATGATACTATCAAGTATATTTATAGAGATGATGGAATTTCAAAAAATCAGATTAAATGTAAAGATGGTGAAAATGAAAAAGATTCAAATAAAGGTAAGACTTCAAATTTGAATTCTTGCTTTATTCTGAGGCCTAAATGCACAAAAATAGTGGATAAAAAGGAGCAGAGCAAAATTAATGTTCAAAAATTAAACTCTGGTAATCAGGGCGTATCAGTTTCAATGCAAAGCCTAAATAATGATGAAGTGTCACCAAATACTTTGAAAACTGTTGTTTCCTTAGCTCCTGAGAAATTAAATGATTACATAAAACGGAAAAGCCTGCTTATCCCGGAATCCAAAGAAGAGCCACCGAAGAAAACAAATAAGACTCTTTTAACAGAATTTAAATGTGATACTACTATGCTATCTAGTCTTGCAAAGTCCTCCGTTGGACAAATTTTTCGCAGTTCATGTGTTAATGGCTTGAACAGATTGCTTACAGACAATAAAAATATCAGTTCGGTTTTAGCAACTACTCCAATATTTTCTACAAGACACGATGATTATTCATCAGCCTATGCAGCAGAAGCTTCCAACATTCAAAGTGCAGCAAAACAAAGGAAGGCTTGTCAACGTATTAAAAATGTTGAAACTAATCTGATTGCAGAGGAAAGTAGTTTAAATACAGTTAATGCCCTCTGTAAACACAGACAGAAATCAGTAAATAAAGTCATTGACTCGCATAAAAAGTCCAAAGACATTTACAGTATACCAAAGAAAAGTATTACTGAAAAAGTTGTGAACGAATTGATAAATACAAAAATAATCGATTACTCCAGTTTAAACATGTTAAAATCAAAAAGTAAAGTAATTGATAATAAAAGAAAACCTGTTAGCACTAAAACAGATGTATCTACAGGCTTGGCTAACGATAGAAAAAAAATAAAAATAAATCTTCCTGATGAAGATAATTCAAAACCTGAAAGTAAAGATATTAGTTTTAGCAGGCAAATAAATAGAACTAGTGCTGAATGTAATGTAAAAAGCACTAAAGCGGTAATTAACACTTGTGATGTAAACCCGCTAAAATGTACGAGTCAAGATGTCGATTCTCTTATAAAATCGAAAGACAGTATCGTTACGAACAAAATATCTAATTCAAAAACTAGTTCTGGTGTAAACTATATTCAGTCAATCTCAGGAACATCTGCTGAAGAATCTGAAAAAGTTGATAAAACCATTAAAAGTAGTGAAATTGTTGCCGCTGATCTAAAAAGCTCGCTTAACCCTCCTACAGAAGTGCCAGAAATCAAAATTTGTTCGACAAAATATCTAAAGCCAATTCAAAAACTCACTCCGCATACTATTTCTAATATAAAAAATAAATTAGCCGTGCACAAGGCTAATATTCAGAATAAAAAGAATAAACGATTTGCACTGAAGGAACAGCGCGATAACAAGCGGGAAAGTGATTTGAACACTCAACCGTGTAATCTGCAAGCGCATGCTGACCTAAAATCATCAAAAGATTTCGTTTTTTCGAAACTGTCTGTTATAGAGCAATCAAAAGACCTGGTTTCCGAAATAAATGTCACCGAAGCAATTTCGAACGGTTCTTATTCAACTGAAAATGCACTGTTAGAAACTTTATGCACAAGGCGTAGCTACTCAGACGAGAATATAGTTGTTTTAAAAAAGAGCAAGGAACAACTTATTTTAGAAAGTGAAAGAAAAACTTGTGCGAAGGAAAGCGAAAAGTCGGAAAAAGTTTTCGAGACTACCTCTAAAACAAAAGAGAATAGAAATGATGCACAACATAAAAAATTAAGTTTATCATCTGAAGCGTCCAAAAATTCTGTTGAAGTAATGGCACCCGATGACGATTTACACTCTGTATCGATGAATAAAAAACGGAAGAAAAAGCGTAAAAGGTTATCAAAGATAAATATGGATTTTCCTGTGGTTGACCAAGCGAAGCAAAAAAATAGTATACGTGCTATGCTTAACGAAAGACTAAGAATGGAATCTAGTGAAAGTCAGAAAAGTACGTTAATGAAACTCATTGAAACACTAAATGTGGAAGAATTTCGCGAAAATGGATCAAAATCTGATGTACTTCAGGAAATTGCCTCGCCTTGTGGTTCTATATTATCCATTGAGTCTGAGGGAAGTGTTTTTGATTCAGATATTCGACCACATCAAGCCCATTTGAGGGCAAATACAAATGCATCTTTTAGGTCAAAATCGGCAAGTAGCGAGAGTAGTGCTTTGTCCAATGAGGGCGAAACGACTGAAACTAGAAAACATAGACCTTCGAGTTCTTACTATAAATTTCCCCACCACCATACCGATGGAACTTACTGTAAGGAGGTGTGCAAACGTATCTTAGAACGGGAAAGAAAAAAAAAATTTTTTGCTGACGATGAAAGTTTGCGAAGTAAAGAAAAACCTTTGCAACTGAGGGAATGGCCGAAACTTTTGCCATTAGATCTTTCTATGATTCATCCCAGCTATACCAGTGCTAAGCCAAACTTTCCATTGCCTTTACCTAATGATCCCAGATTAAAGTTGTTACCACGTGAAGTTCCACCAGTTATCGGTTTACATGGGTTTATGGGAGAAGATTCTGAGAGGGTTTTACCTGCGATCGCTGCTAGCGATCACGTTGAACATGATAGAAGTTATACATCTAGCAGCCCTGGTTCATATTCTGATATATCAGACGATTGTTTATCATCAAAGAAAATATTACAGCTTGCTTCAACAAATTTTCAGCATAAAAAAACAAACAGTGAAACTAATACTGAACCTGCTATTGAAAATATGCCAAAGCTTGACAAGATGGCGAGTCAATTTTCTTCAAAACTGGCAAAGACCTTGTATGATAAACCTTCTAGCGAAACTGAGCCAATATTGGAAAAAGATTTGACTGAAAGACTTGCTCATGAAAGTTCATTGATATTTTCAAATTCTGGTTTGTCAATTCCGATAAATAAAAAGCATGTAGATAAAGAAGAAAATACGAAGAAGAATATACTAGAGCAGGGGTCAACAAAGTCTCCGCAACAGAAAGTTGAGTCTAGCTCTCTGCCAATTTTACCACCTTCTACTCCGCCTCCTTTACCTCCTCTTGAAGATCAGCCGGTCATTCCCATTCCTCCACCTATACCACTTCAAGAGAATAATTCAGAAGCTCCAATTCATCCTCTGTCTTCTTGTGATGATCAGTTAGAATTACCAATGGACATCTGCGAAGATTCAAATCCAGCCCAAATAGAATTACATACCAATGCTTCGAAATCGGCAAATCTTGATCAAAATTATTTTAGTAGTAATCATAGTACTTCGCAAGCTTCTTACAATCCATATATCGGATCAAATTGGGTTTCCCCGCAAATACCGCAAAGCAGTCAGTTTATTTCGTCAGAATGGGCTACCTCACACACACCACAAGACAATAGAGCAGATTCATCTCAGTGGACTGCCTCACAGATGCCACAAAATGAGAGCATGGTTCCATCTAGATGGACTCCCTCACAGTTTACACAGGACTGTCACATCGGTCCATATCAAACGTTTCTTTCGAAAATACCACAAGACAATCTGACTGGCCCATCCAAATGGGTACCCTCACAAATATCACAAGGCAGTCAGCAAAACTATTTTCCAAGCAATTATAGCCATAATAATTGCACATATAGTAGTGCATTTATGTATAATAACCAAACTAGCTCTCTGTGGCAAAATGTAAACCCTCCAAATAGATTTTTTGATTCAAATTTTACTGGACAGCAGTCTTCATATGATGATGGAACTTATATTAAATGCAATAAAAAGCATGACATGTTTGAAGATAAAAGTCGCAATCTGCAACCGTTAGAAGTTACGGAAAGTGTAAATAAAAGCGTCAAATTAGCTTCGAAATATCCTTTAATACCTCAGTCTTGCAGCAAATCTGCCAATAGCAGTGTTGCGTTAATTTCATCTATAAAATTAATCAGTTCACATGTGCTACCTCAACTTGAAAGTAAAATACGAGGTGTACTTGATCCAAAGCTGCATAACGAAGATAGAGAATATATGATCAACTATGCTAAGGGTTTTGCTGTTGGTGAGATTGAAAAAAAGTTAAAAAATAATACAAATATTACCTCACCTACTTTTGATGATTTGGCTGCAGAATCAGTTAAAGCTGCTTTACTAATGAAAAAATCCGAATTTCAGGAAGGTGATTTGAAGGAATCTGTGCAATCTTCTTTAGAGAATTCAAATTCTAAATTATACAAAATACCAGAGGCAAGTAAAAAGTTACATAAAATAGGCACCAATATTAATAAAAAGCCATTTCTTTCTTGTCGATCGAAAGATCTTTCGCCGCTCTCTTATCAATCTGAAAAAAGTCAGTCTTCATACAGTGCGCCACTTCCTTATGTTTGTGAAGGTGCTCATCCATTGTCCACCTACAATTCTAAAACCCATCATCGAGATGATGACGGTTATGTGATCGTCACATCAAGTAAACAGGTTACCGAGATTTCTGCTATTAAGAAACAAGTATCTATTGGTAAGGCATTGTTTGCCAATAAAGAATTGGCAAAGAATCCGGTGAGCGAGGAAAATGTTACTTCGTTAGTGAAACTTAATGCTGCAAATAAATCTGATGATGATGCCTTCCAACGCAGAATTAAACGATTTGGGACCGTTTCAAATGATGGAAATGATAATCAAATCGATGTTTGTCTAAAAAAGGAAATTGGAAAGTCATCCATTACGTGTGATGTAGCTAAAAATCATGCTAACATAGGGTTTATACCAAAACATTCCTTGAATACAACTAAAGGTTGCCAAACAACTGGCATTGTTAAAACTTTAACTTCTGGTGCCACTACCGTTGTACCACATCTTATTAGTGCAAATATAATGAAATGCAGGGTGGTTGTAAAAGATATTGTGCGTACTAAAGAGCCTATATCAACAAGAATGGTTCAACAAAGTTGTTTCAATAGTGAAAAGCTAAAAATCTCCGTACCAAGAAAACTTGTTAAACGTGTAAGAATAATTCGAACTAGCAACCCGAAAGCTGTTAAAAAGATAAGTTCTTCACAGAAATTTTCAGGAAATCATACTAGAAAAATTAATTCATCAACTGAAGTTGCTGGAGACTCTAAGTATCAGCATGAGGCAAAAGAGAAGGCGCCATCTTTACCTATTCAAATGAAGAAGCATTTTCAAGAGAAGCCAAATACTGCTATCCCTCTAAACTCAAAAACAGTTTCTCGCTCAAAGAATGACGCTACTAGTAATACGGCTGAAAATTCTATAGGTCTGCACGATAATGAAATTGCTAATACAGTTGTTCGTCAATTACATAACACAGTCAGTGTAAGCACGGCTACTGCGAAATCACCGACTTCCGTTTTTGCTCGTCTGGGTGTAAGAAGTCCTCACCCAGACTCGCAATTAAGATCACCGAGTGATTCAAAAAGTTCCCATCATTCAAGATCCGCTAATTCTGACAATAAGGAGCGATCTTTGAGTAGAGTAGGGGATAGAAGAAGAAGTACAGAAGATCGCTACTTGCTCAACTCATGGGCAAGTAGTTGTTCCGATGATATGATGTCACTGGTGAATACAAATTTTTCACCACCCAACGTGGTTAAAACTGGCTCATGCAGCTCGATGCAACACACTCGTCATTCGTATCAAAACCGTCGCTCCAATAATAAATCGAAGCACTTTAAGCAAAGAGATCGGCGATACTATCGTCATCAGTATGAAGAAAATTACCGGGATAAACTATTTGAATATGATAACGTTCAAGGACAAATGTAAACGATCCCCGTTATGATGACGTCATGATGCTGATTTTAAGCAGAGGAATTGCAATATTTGTACAGTTTAAAAAAAATAAGAAGGAAACTTTTTAGATAAAAATGCAAATTATTTAATGATAATCACCGTCTAATCCGAAACCAGGTTCATATTGTATTTTTAAGAAGCGTTTTGATGTTGTCTATTGATACAACTCTTTTGAAGCATAACGCCAAAAAATTAGAAACACCACTTTATTGCCTTAAAATTTAGCCAAATTTAGTAGTTTTACATATGGTTTTTGAGATGGCGGTGTTACTTTTTTCTTGAGCTGCCAAAGTTGAATTTGTAAACATTATTCTCCTAGAGATACTAGTTTGTATTTTATTTATCCCTAACGATATAGAAGGCGAAGTATTAAGTTGATTGATTGAAAAGAGTATTTCCTTGCTCATAAGAATTTACTAAGATTTGTATTTGTCATATGACTTTACCAGGTTTTGATGACAAAAGTTTGATATGAACGTATTTAATATCACGAACTTCAGTGAATTTTAACTAATGTTACTGTGTTTTAGCTAATATTATGTCGATTTTCAAATTCTTCCGCCTGAATTTTTTACCAGGTCAGTTTAGGCCTTCTTTTTTTTTTTAAACTGGAAAAAAAAAAGATGGCGACATGTAATGTAAATTTTTGAACTAAAAAATGCTTTATTGCTCTATGCTAATTTAAGCACCATCCTCGATGAAAGAAATTTTAAGGTTAAAGGCTGGAAGCAAAATTCCACCTTCTTTTTTCGCTCCAATGTAAAATTCACTGATGATACATTAGTGTTCCATGTCATTGGTATAAACAGTTGCGGAATTTATTTCCTTGCTTCATATAAGCGTCACGGGTTTTTTTATAAGGTGTTTAGTATTGATAGACTATTTTTATGAAAAACGAAACAAATGTATTATTGTACATATAGATTTGATAGATATTTTTTCTTGTATTATTATATTTTTAGCTTCAGATTTATATAGTAAAAAGATATTTGTTACATTGTTTTTCATTTTGTGTTGAATCTGTGAAATTCCCTTATGTTTATCAGAGCTCGTATACCTATCAGAACTTGTAATGTATTTTATCCGTAGTAATTAGTAGTTTTTGTTAAATTTTGTACAAACGAAATTGCCA